>VUQS01002250.1:0-12538 GCA_015108495.1 Heterochromis multidens | reverse complement strand
CCCTTTTGGGGGAAAAAAAAAAAAAAAAAAAAACTATATAAAAAAAAAAAAACAAACAAGGAAAAAAAAAAAAAAAAAAAAAAAAAAAAAAACTGTCTGAATTTAGAGCAGATCTGGGCTTTTGGCTCACAGTAAATATGCTGACCTTATTCTAAAAAATAAGGAAAATAAGGAAAAACATAACAGATTCCCTTTAAAGTACACATAATCGCCATTGACTAGTTTCTTATTAACATGCATATTAGTAGTGTATAGGCTCTGTTTTAGTCATTAATGCCTTAAAAGTCTTACTTCAATACCCCACAAGAACCTGTAAATGCATTTATATGTGCTAATAAAAAACAGTTTGAGACCAATATACCTTAATATAAAATATACCCCCCCACTACCACCACCACACACACACACAGCCTCCCTGACTTTATTATACCCTTGAGCTCTGACCCTCCTCTGTGCCAGCACTGTTATTATTTTATTGCCAGAAGAGCTGTTTCAGTGGCCACACAGATCACCCGTGTGCCAACCAGCCTGCAGTTACCAGGCCATGTAAACAACATGTTTGACAGATCAGAAATAGAAAGCCTTTGTCATCCTCACTAACGCAGCTTCTCACACACTGCTCCATGACCTGCTTCCTCCTCGATGTCCCTACCTCCATTTTTGACCGGAAAAACAACAACCTACTGGATTCCTTGGGAGACGCAGAGGTGGAGCCCTGTTTAGGCAGGAGACTTGCCACCTAAAAATAAGAGCCTGAGCTGAGAGGGCAGGGCATGCATCTGCTTGACAAAATAACCCTAAATCACCAGGCCTTAACAATGGAAGAAAACAGCTTGGCAACACCAAGGATTGGCCTTATATAACATCAAATTTATTTCAGTATGACAGACTTGGGATGGGCATCTCAAGGAAAATTACTATTTGATATACGCTAGGAACTATCTGATCATTCTTCAAATTAACCAGCTTTATTAAACATCTTTTGTGCTCTTATCATGTTTGATTCTACAAGCTGTTACTTGAACTTTGATTACATACTTAAATTTTCCCATAAGCATCCTCAAAGCTTTTTTTGCCCTACACTTAAACAATGTCCAAATAACATTTTCTACTCTTTCACATTTAACTGCTAGGTTGTTTGTTATAGGAGTTAGTTTCCCAGAATGGAGAGTCACAGTCTCCATGAATCAGCTATGAGGAATAACAGCTGCAGTGACAAATGAATATCAGACAAAAAAAAATTTTAACAACCCAAAGAGGGGATAAAAGCTGGAAAACAACATTTTCCTTGCTGACGACCAGAACTCAGGCCGACCCGTGGTATCTAATCAACCCTCGACTCCACCACCCAGGATGTGCAGACTGTGACACACAGCCTTGGCACACAAGCAGCTTTCAGAGGGAAAGAAAAACAGTGACAGGAACACCAGTCTTCCCTTGGGACTGTAATCAAACCACCTTGCCCCCTAAAAGTGCTGCGGCTTGCAGGTTAGTCCTGCGAATACACAAGTCTGGGGCTGGGCTGGGCCGGGCCAAACCGAGCCAGAGGTTCTCAGAGAGGCACGCCATTATGAAAGGTGAGCGTGTCCACTGTGCTGACAGGAAACGCTGGCTCATGTCTCTGAGGCCGCTTCCTGCAGTAAAGAGACACCCTGGAATGCTGAAGTGACCTCTGTGATCCTTCCTGTGCTGCCTGGACTTCTTGTATGTGAACTCAGGTACAAAACAATGCCTCCTTTCCTACAGCCCAGGAATGGAAAACAAGGAGTAAAATGCTGACACATGACCTTTCAAGCTTGTCCGCTGAGACCTTACTGACTTACTCATCCATAAACACAGAGGGATAAGCAAGTATAAATATACACCTGCAGTCAGCAATGCAACTACACATTTCACCAGCACATATTTATATTATGCTTTAACAGAAGACAACAGGAAACACAAAAGAGGAAGACTCAAACATTATGTCTCGTCTTTGCAGGAGACCTTGGACAGAGTCGGGGACGCAGACGGTATCGACCCACTGAATTTGGATCTGACTGGTTATTAAACACCTTCACACTGACAAAAGCTTCAGCAGCGCCCAGACCTGTCAGTCTCACTACTGCTACAGTGGAACACACAATCATATACATATATATATACACAGAAGTCTTCCATACCAAAACAAATGAAACACAATTTGGGATATACCATATACTATTAGTAGACATAGGCTTTGTTCTGTCTCCAGACAACACGTCTTATGCTTTAGATGTGCAGTATTAGAGCACAAAATCAGACCCGTCACCTACAGAGGTAAAAGCTCACACATCCTACAGAGATTAAAGGCATGGCTCAGCTGAAGTATACCAAGGCAACAGGTTAATGTGTGTTTTCTCACTCTGTGTATTAAGTAGCAGATTAACTCAAGGACAGACTAACACTGCAAGACCTGCTGAGACCGGTGTCTTCAGGTCAGGGATCAAATCCAGTTGGTCCTTGAACAGCTAACAGGCACACAGGCCAAAAACTGAATTATTTCTAAGAGGACAAATAGAGCATGTCCTCTTATGAACCATAAAAAAACTACTTTAATAAAAGATTATTTAAAAAGGCAGCAAAAGGTGAATAAATATTGTAACTGAAAAACAAGATCCATAACCTCTGATTTCCAGTTGGCCTTATTGCCTGAATATGTTTATAAAATGATCTGTAAAACTTTTGGGGCCTTTAAGCTGTGTCTGACATTATACACCTGCATCAAGAGAGACACAGCACTTAAATTCTGAATCAAATCTATGGGAAAGTTCCCCAACAGCAAAGATGGTGGCAGATTAAAATTTCAAAGGAAAAAACAAGCAGTTTATTTTTTTTGCCTATTTTAAGCATTTTTTAAATTATATCTGGTGATTCTATACATACATTTTATTGTTCATTTAGATGATGCGTCAAAATAACTGCTCAAATTAGTGCCTGCTGATGTAACTATTCAGATATCAGTTCATTGGCTCCACAGTACAGTGGGTAACACAGTCACCCTACACGGAAAAGATTCCCGGTTCGAGATGGTGAAGAGACGCAAACCAGCGTACTCGCCAAGCCCAGATAAACAAGGGTGTTGCATCATAAAGGGCATCAAGCGTAAAACCTGTGCCAAATCAAATACATGGATCAATCCCTGTGGTCACTCCTTGGAAAATAAGGGAGCAGCCAAAACTATCTTTTCTTCATGAAGGAGCTGCTTGCATATGTGCAAACAGCTTGCAGAGTTGTTCTTGTGCTCTTGTGTTAGTCAGTCATCATCCACAGATTTAAAGTGCTAGTATTTAATTTGACATAAGAAGAAAAAAAAACAACTTACTTTTCAACTTAAAATTTACCGTAATTTAACATTTAAGTGAGACTGCAAAGGGGTGTACTCACTTCTGTCGTATGCTGCGCATATATATATATGTATGTGTGTGTGTTGACGTAAGGTGCGTGTACATGGGGGTTTGCAGTTATGAAAATAGTTACTTAATATCTAAGAAAGCAACAAGAAACAGAGATATTCATCTAGGATACTCGACTTTCCGTTATGTGAGAGGTGTGGTGAGGTAAACTTGCTAAGATAACGCAAACAAACTATTATTCGAATGGGTTGTTAGCTGGTTAACAAGCTAGGAGGAACATTTGGCAACAAAATCAATAACCCATAATAAAAAGAGTCAAATATTAGCTCTTATTCAGTCAAGTTGAATCTGTTCAGAAAGCCAATGTTTTGAAACACAAGCACATGTTACTGCTGCATTAAAGTGACAACCTTCAAGACAGCAGACTGTGTATAAGTGAAAGTAGCAGCATGTAACACATAAAAAGTGCTACAGAGCTGCACAGAGGTCTGGCTATTGGTAGTAGATATACAGATGGCGAGACGGGGAATAACAGACAGCGAGAAGCAGTCGGTGTTCAAAACACAGCCAACAGAAAGAGGTTGCCATGGGGACGGTTGTTATGAGGAAGCAGTACAGATCTCCTGTTGATGGGACAGGACTGAGGCAGACTCTGTGGTCACAGCAGCCCGGCCCTGTCCACTCTCTCTTCAAGACTGTTTGAGGAGAAACGTATGGCTTACTGGCAGCGACCGCTTTAAAGACGCCTGGGCTGAGCCTGCGCTGAAGCTACGTAAACCTCCTCCGTTTGTGTGTGTGTGTGTGTCCACAAACACAGATGAGCTGAAGTTATTTCCAGTCTAACCAAAGACATTCCTCAGAAATATCAAGTGTGCATGTGTGTGCCATGCAGGCAGGCTGAAAGCTAGGAAGTGCCTATCCTCTTGCAAAGCTGTTTCAGAGGGTTCTGGTTATATTTTGCGAGTCGCGACCCTAACTGACCACCTCCGTGTAACGTTTACCTTTCTCCACACACAGCCTGTTTCAGCCTCTCTGGATTTTTCCACCCAGCTGAGTGATTTTAAGCCAAATTCTGCAATGGGTGAAATGTGATCTGTTTGTTTCCATTAATCTAACTGAAGCAAATAAACACACTCCCTTGATGAGAAAATGTGTCATATACAAGTACAACAAATAATTCTTGTCTGCTTCCAATTCCTTTCATTCAAACATGAGCACACACGTACAGAGATATTTAAACATGGAAGAAGATCAACTGCTGGGAAACCACACTAAAGCTTTACATAGGCAGTCTGACAGTAAGACATAAGATGTAATCCTAGTTTCTTTCTCTCAATCATTTCCTCTGAAGTGAATATTAGTGTAAGCCCATGACATATCCGTTTTCTCTCCCCTCTCTCTCATTCTCACTTCCCTCTTCCCGCCTCCCTTTACCCTTCTGTCTACGACCTGTTGCATACAGTTCACACAGTCTATGTCAGCTCTTGCAACAAACTGAGCTGTAAGATCTCAGAGATGCAAGAATCATGAGGGCTGACATCTAAATCCTCTCAGCTGAAATACTTTTTTTGTTTTAGGCAACTTCCGAGATTTTAGATAAATGATATTTATAAATCATCACTAACGTGAATTCTTACAGTTTCACAATCAAAAAATGTTATTTCACTACAAGTCTGTGAGCTTTTAAAGTAAGAGAACCCTCAACTTAAAAAAAACAGATTATCGTGATGAAGGCAATGAAGTGGATTATGCTTCCTACAATGCCGCCTAAAATGTACTTCAAAAAAGTCTGAAATACAGAAATTTTTTTTTCTGTATTTCAACCCTCACCTATGGTTATGAGCTTTGGGTAGTGACTGAATGAATGAAGTCATGGACATAAAATCAGTCCCCTCAGAAAGGTTGAGAAGTTCAGACATTTGGAGTGAGCTTGGAGTAAAGTCCCTGCTCCATTGCACCAAAAGGAGTCAGTTAAAGTGGTTCCGGCATCTGATTGTAATGCTTCCTGGGAGTGCAGGTTTTCCTAGCACTCTCAACTGGGGGCAGACACTGGGGTAGACCTATGACTCGCTGGAGTATTCAGTCTCCAGTAAGTCTCTCTTTTTGCAAGCCCCCTTGGACTGCAGCTGATGATAGTCATCCTTCTTCTGGTCTGGAGATCCACTGTGAGCTCAAGGGCCACTCCAAGGAGGTGAAGAACTGGTTCGTGGGTGGCTGCACTAAATTCACTGAGGCTGCAGAGCACAATAAGGAGTACCATTGCCAGCTGCAGTCTAAGATGGTGGAGTTCATCTGCATGACGAGAAACTCACTGGAGAAACAGCTGATTACATTAATCTGTAATTTAGTTCTCACAAAGTATCTGGCTTTAACTTGCAGAGGAGCAACTTAAATTGTACTGCTTAACAATTGACTTAAGGATGCACACGTCTCCTTTCACATGCATGTCCACATATCACCCGCTGCCTGAAATAGCACCTAAATCTTTGGGAAATACCATGAGCAGCAGCTACGTTCAAATATAGCTACTTGCACAAACATTTACACAGAGGTATGCTAAATTTAACTTCCTTTTCAAAAGGATCACAAACATTTGTGTAGGATTCCTTGAATCATTTTGACATTCCTTTCCTTCACTTATGAGAGGCCACGCAGCATGCGCATATCAACCTTATTTTTGGAAGCATCTTATTCAGTGTGCATGGATCTCCCTGCTTGTCTTCAAACATTGCCATTATAAAAAGGTGCTTAACCTTAATTCAACTGTTCCACTAAAGCTGTTTAACAGCTTACAGTTAAAGATAATAAATGGGCAGTTCGGGGGTATAGACCTGCAGTGGTGTAATCTCCTCTAAACACTGATAAGGTTGAAAAGAAAATAGCAAGATGTGCATGAGTGCTCTAAGGTGCTGGTGGGAAGATGTGCAATTCCCAGCAACACCAGGTCAGGACTAGTCTTCGGTTTATTTACATTACACAAGTTTGGAGGAGTCTGTATGCTTTGTGAAACATTCACATTTATTGTGCTGTGTTTGTTTGGACTTGTAAGGAAAAATGCTGCTTTAAACTAGCAACACAAGCCATGCAGATCTGTGTCCAGTCTGAGGCACACTGCAGTAATGTGTGAGACCTTGCACACCACTGCAAAAGAGGATGGATATTAATCTCTGACATGAAGTATTTATAACTTGAAAGCCAAGAACAACAACATGACATGAAATGCCTCCTTAATTTATTAAACTACTGGCAAAGAGTGCAGACTGGGAGCTGGAATTAGTGTTGACTATAGCATGCTTTTAAAACAGTCGGTAACCTCAACAGATAGCAATTTAACAAAACTATGTCCAATTTTTTAAAGAACAAAACAAACCCAAAAAACCCCATTATTTTTAGTTCATTTAATTACTGATATTCAAGGCCTGATTTACTTGTAATTTGGTATTGCAAACCAAAAACACAAACAGATGGACCAACATAAATTTTCCCATTTACGGACCACAAAGAAGACAAATTGTAAAGGAAGAAATAGCTAAAAGGCTAATGGTAGTAGGAGGAGCTCTGGCAATACAAAGCTGAAACAAAATGGAAAGAGAAGGACAGACAGAATAAAGCAAAAAATGCTGAACAGACCATTGCTGCATTAAGAGTACGTGATTCTGCCTGCCTGCCTGTTAAATGTTTAAATAGGGAATGTTCTTATGTAGTCTGCTTTTTGTTTTGAAGCTGCAGCTCTGTAGTTGGGTCCCAATGCAGTTATTACGAAGAAAGATTGAATAAATGGGCATTTCAAAATCTGTTTCTTCTGATTCTGATGAAACGTCAGTAAAAATAAAATAACTGCTTTGCTCGTGTTTGTACAAATGTTAATGATGATTTTGTATTAATAGAAAAGCCCTGTGATTAAAACTGCTATTTATTTATTAAAGGGCTTAAACTCTAAAAATAAATGTTTCTTTTTTTCTTAACCTTCAACAAACCTGCAGACTCCTTGTTTAAACAGAGGATTTGACCATTTGGAATCAACTGTCTTATGAAATCACCAATAGCACAAATAAACAAAACGTCTGCTTAACACTGACAAATTGATAACACTCCTACAAACACTTCTTAAAGCATGCTCAAGCTTCAGGTACCACTTGCACGCAGCGGAGAAACATTAAACAACTGGATTTCCATTCATCCATCTGCCAACATCCTCTCCAAACTGTACAAAGAAAGTACAGATTCTTTATTATTTAAGGTTTGAAAGAGTTAGTGTCACCATATCAACACTATTGCAGCAACCTAAACCAGACAAGCAACTTGTCTGTGTTTTATCATCCCAACACACAGCTTACCAACAATGAGGTGACAGTTGGGGTTTCTGGGAGTGGCTGGCCATCAGATCTAGAGGTTTGTTTCCTGAACTAAATAAAGGAAGCAAACAGGTGTGGCTGAACGTTTCAAGTGACCATCGCGTCCCCTCCTTACCCACGACCCCTCAGTTTCTGACAGCTGAGTCCCACTGAGTCTTTGAACGTATGTGTGCAAGTTAATATTGTGTACACACACACACACACACACACACACACACGGCTCCGGCTGGAATGTGCTCCAGAGAAATTCAGTTGATTATTAGCTCGGTCGTGCTCTGTTTTGGTGTGTGTTATGACGCTGTTAAATAAGGAAGGAGAATGAGAAAGAGAAACAAAGAAGAGAGAAGCAATGACAGTAAGATAACGGTAAGACGACAGTAACAGAACTACAGATAAAGGAGAACTGGGACCAAGTGCGTTCTGTGTGACCAGCTGCACACACTGCACCACTTACAACAGTGGCTAACAGGCTAACAATAGGTGTTCAGTGGCATACTCATATCTAGAAAAAAGGAGTTTGGCATGGAAACAATTAGGCCAAAGGTCATTGTGACAGAGCACCAACCACAACTGCACTCAGATTCAGCCTACCAAAAGATATCCTTCTTAAGGCCATGAATACTCAGGTATAGCACGATTAGTTTTTGTTTTAACTCAAAAACTACACACATCACAGATATTTGTAATCGGCATCGATGTGAACCACTGAGCTCAGTTAAACCTGAGACTGGTAGCTAGTAGCTTAAGCTAAAAGGTCATGAGTGCGAGTTGGGAAAGCGGGAAAGAGATGGACGTGGCCAGGACAGGACAGCGCAGGAATAGCAGGACTAAGTACCAGTGAGCCAGGACGGAGAATCACCTGACCCTGACTGCAGCCACCTGAGCAAAACAGGGCAGACACAATGTGACAATACTGCTTTCATTCAACAGACAAGGCTCCCATGTGCTGCTTGTGTTTCTTCAGCCATATGCCTAATCTGTGTGTGTGTGTGTGCGTGTGTGTGTGTGTGTGTGTGTGTGTGTGCCTATACACCCCTGTGACTCTTAGAATCAGTGAAACCCAATCTAACTCAACCACTCATAAACACATCTGGTCCTTGCAGCCATCCCACATGGATTCCCATTCTCTGAGTCCCTTGAGCCAAAGTTCCTGTGTGTTTGGGTGTGTGTAGCTGCACACATGCCTGTGTGTGTGTGTGTGTGTGTGTGTGTGTGTGTGTGTGGTAAGGGTTCTGGGAAGTTGTTCTCCTGGAAACATGCAGGGCAACATGCTGGAACATGCGGAGCACAGGCCAAGCCTCTTCAGATGTGGTTAGGTGCTTGGCATGGCTATGTGAGACACACAGCTACAGACTTACTCTCTCTCTCTCTCTCTCTCATATACAGACACACACACATCCATCCAGATATCCAGGCAAGAATGCATGCACATGCGTTAACAACATTAGCAGATCTAGAGACGATTAACTCTGCAATCTGAGACACTCTGATGCATGCACACCCATGGGATTACAGTGCATGCACACATGAAATCACAAAACACTGGGAGAAAATAAACTGGATTTATACTTAATAAACATGTGTAAGTAATGTCTGTAGCAGGACAGAGGACACCTTGTTTTGATTGTGGCAGAGACACAAAGCAGCATTGTGTTAACTCAGTTATTGTATCTTCCACCCAAATACCTGGCATCGCCCTGCTATTTCCCCATTTCAGCCCAAAGCCAAACACCCAGAATTTCTTGTTTTCATTCATTCCTCATTGGCATTTAAGAAACAGTCCAAGTATCCTTTATTAACTTTGGTTAGCCTTCCTGATGAACAGATAAAGGTTGCGATACTGAGAGAGAGACATGGGAGCAGACAGTCATATGTGTTGTCACATAATGATTTATGGAGGTAATTATACCTCTGCTCTACTGCATGAGCACACCACACACACTTCTCAGGAATTAGCTCTTACATGGATGAGAAAAGTTAGGATTTCCAAAAATCTGTTTTTAAAGCCACACCCGGACACCAAAACCAAGTGTTTGTAGTTACCAAAAAAAAAAAAACACACCTCCTCAAACACACAATCACACACCAAACCCTCCTCCTTTCTCATGCTGAGTGTTCTTATTGCTGGGAAACAGCCTTTAAAACAACCTCACGCCTACTTTTATCACTGCCCAGCAGTGCTCCAGACTATTCTCCTACATCACTGCACCCAGCCAGTCAGAGCTGAACGTTGGCCTTCATAAAATCAGTTTCAACTTATGCGTGATGCTTGTAACAAACAGCAATTAGAGCACAATAAAAATGTGATCATTCAAACCATATAGCTGACTGTTTTTGGCTATACTGTGTTGCCAGTATGTAGGCCAGGATGCGTTGTTTGTGGAGCAGGATTTAAAGGTGTCTGAATGATTACGTTTAAAGGTTACTTACTGCTTATATTCAGCCATTATGCTCATATAAACAATCGGAAAGAGACAAGCCCTGATCCGCAGGACCGGGGCTTCTTTGTTTTTTAGAACAGGAGACAGTCATGAAGTAAGTGACTTTAGATGTGATTCAAAAGGGAAAAGAGAAGGTGAAATATTTCCCGAGGAGCATAATTTTTATTACCCTGACCTACTATAGACAACGTGCTTTTAAACACCACAGCCGTCATTTCACTGCTGCCACATCAGGACTTCAGTAGACTTCCTTTAACAGCAGTGACTCTGACAGAAAACATACACATGTAAAGCAGCCCCTGTGGTTTAGTTTGCGTCTGGGCTTAGTCACATGATGGGGTCACATGTGGAAGTTGTCCTGTTAGGTTACTTCCTCATCTGTGGTCACATGAGGATTCATTCACTTTATTGTGGCCGTGTGTGTGCGCCCCACATGGAGAAATATTAATCATGGAAAACAGTGATACTAGTGTGAACACATAGCATCAGTGTTTGCCCTACAAAGACACACAAAGAACCACATGGAGACGGGCAGTTACACTGTCTAGACGACATTAATCAAAAACCATGATGACTGAACTGATGACCAGGTTCTCTCAAAGTTGCTCGTGTACATTTTTCCCATGAAATCATTTCAAGTGTTTTTTTTTTTTTTTTTTACAAATAACCCATCATTTTCTGTCAATTACTGTTATGAGAGTGGATAGTGAAATGTGAGAGGATTTTTGACGCTGACATGGCAAATTGTTAAATAGGATAAAATACACAATGAATTAGAAATAGCTCAAGATTTTAAAACCTCCAATTAATTTAAAAATGCCTTGAAAAATAAGCTTGGGACGTCTCTTAAATACATATGAAAACAAAACAGGGAGCAGCATTATGGAATTTGCATAATATTTGATAAGAGGAATTAGCATCAAAACAGCCTGAAGCAACCGACGTACAACCCAGAAAACACGCGTTCTAAGTGTGAATGAAACATGCTGATATGTTGTTCTAAGGGCTGCTGAAAAGAGGAAGAGCGAGGATGATGGTTATGAAATCTAACAGAAAACACAAATGGCTGAATGATTTCTAGAATTTGATGTTTTGGTTCCATAAAAAGACAACATAGTGAGGGAGAGAGGCATAAAGACTGAGCAGCATGGTGTTTGTAGTTACATTTGCCTCCGTTCTATGTAAAAGGGTCCATTTTGGGTCAGTGCGAGCATTGCATCCTGTAGGAATGTGATGTAGTTGCAGTGTTTGTATGGCAGGGTGTGTATGTGTGTATTTGGAGAAGAAATCTGGGAATAGACTGGGAGGAGGTTACATAAAACACAGAGCAGGTTGGACTGTGATTAGGGACTGGTTGTTCACTGTGGAATAGGTGCAAGCTTTGATGACTTCATTCAGAAACACAGAGATGAATGGACAATCTGCACAGACAGCATCCACATGTGGCTGCTGTATGACTCACAGAGTACACAATGTATGCGAAACAAAAAGGAGGTAAAGGCATGTCTGTGCAGAAATTGTAGCTCTTTTAACATGATACACCAACACACAGGCCCTCCCGTGAGTAAGTAAAATTATAATGACAAGAGCATTAGCCAAATCCTTCAGCATTCACAGAATTACACAAGACTGTACTGGCGAGCGGACCCACTAACCCCACTATTTGAAATCTGATATGGGCTATATAACCCTCTGACACAGAACGCACAAATGATTCATTACCAAATCAAAGATAAACAAAATCAGGCTCAAGTTAGCTTACAAATCACCAACCTAAAGGCTGCTGTAAATTCTCATCAGCCAGCATTTGTTTAGAGATAAAATGTATTTCTTAAACAACAGCAATTTTGAACCCAAGGTGATTTCTATTCCAGGATGCCAAATTTAGATAGGAACATGATTGGCAAAACCTCATTCAGGCTCGCACATTGTCTTTGGGCCTCAAAAACAATGGTAGACAATGGTATCCATAAACTAACTGACCTACATGACGTCCTAACATGCCCTGCTGCCAAGAAGTGCATGCCTGTGCATGGGTTAAGGCTTGAGTTTGCATTGCAACACAAAACACTGATTTGGCCACATTTAAAGCATGAATCTGGCTGAAGAGAGACAGCATGGGAGAGAGAGCGCGAGAGAGTTAGGAGTGAGAGCAAAGTGGATTAGATCTGTATACCAACGAACACTGTGGCACGATAAGCTGCAGGAAGGTTGGACACGCTGCCCTGCTGTAGTACTGTTGTGACTCACACAAAACACCCACACTTGTGCATGCACAAAATACAAATCTGTGTATGAAAAGTACGCAAGAACAAACAGACACACACATGCAAAAAAAAAAAAAAAAAAGAGAAGAGAAAAAGGGAGT
>VUQS01002249.1:0-13407 GCA_015108495.1 Heterochromis multidens | reverse complement strand
AGTTGAATTTTTTAAAAAAAAAAAAAAAAAAAAAAAAGGTTTAAAGGAGTGACTTCACCATCACAGCTAAGTCTTACATAACTCCGACACATGCACAACACAGAGCCAAACAGCTTGAGTCACCCTATCCAGCATAAAAGTGAAAACAATAGTCAGCTTATTGTTTACTTTGCCAATAAGCAGATGTCATTTTTTTTTTTTTTGTCCTCTCCAATTTACTTTCCTCCTCACGTGTCCTCTGCTCATCTGTGCCGTGGTCATGTGATGTCGCAGAGAGCCTATCAGACAACGCGTCTGCTTTCAGTAGCCGAGCCAAACAGCTGCACAGGAGGATGTGGTGGAGAGATATGAAGGTAGGGCATCCATCTCTTTTGAGTGTGTCTGTGTGTCTGTCTGCCATTAAATGCACCAGAAATAACATTTACATTTCTGCTCATTATGCAAATGAGCTTGATTAGCAAAACTAAGTTCTGTAGTTATCTGCAGGTAGCCATTTCTAATGTTGATCAACAAATAGGCAAAGGATTGAACCTCATGACAGCTCCTTTCATTTGAATAATGAACCAGAAATGATACATTATGCATTATACAAAGGAATGTAAAAATAAAAATGTAATTAAATAAGAGAAAATAACACTGATGTCTGATGCATTTAAGGGCTTATTTTTGTATGTGTTTATGATGGTGGCAGTTTTGGTCCTCCACAGGAGATGTTCCCCATCGTGTGTTCTGTGTCTAATGTGTTGTTTCTCCCTCAGATGAAGATGATTATTGCGTTGGTGGTTGTTGCTCTGCTGCTGATTATCATCAGTGAGTATTACACCAAATACATGAACGCAGTATAAACTTAAAGAATGTGGAAGACTTCTCTCTTACTGTTACTTTTTTCTTTCTTCTCTTCATTAGTTCCAGTTATCCTTCGATATCGCTAGTGACTGAGGAGGAGGATGGGGTGATGACCTTCCTCTTCCTCTATCTACCCCTGCACACAGTCCTCCACTCCAGCTAGGGGGCGGCAGCCGGCTTCCCACACCCTCTTCAGTGTCAGCCTGTATACCCTCAAGGATCTGGTCCCAACTTGCCCCTTAGTACAGATCTTATCACTGCATTCTCTCATAAATCTACAGTGAGGTCGGTACTAAGGTTTGGTTTGATCCCTAGCTTGAAACTAAGCTCCAGAAATGGGACACATGGGAAAAATTAGGGAGATATTCCACCAGTGCTGTTTGGGAGAAACCTTTCAGCCCTCTAGTCAATGTGAAGGAGTGCTCCATTCCATGATACATATCACATGCGGGGCTTGACAACAAGTCCCGCATGTTACATCATATAGATCGATATTGTAAAGGCAGGGAATCGATGCCAACCATCTCTTAGTTTAGCCAGTCTGTTTCTGCTGCAGCAGTCTTACATAAAGGGTCTGTAACTTCCAGCAGATGAACCTCTGATGTCTGCCCACGATTTCCTTGTGTGCTCAGTTACTGAGACTTGGACAATGAGAATGTTTAACGGGAGCGCTTGGTGAATGAAAGCACATTTTTCTGCCCAACACAAAGCGAAAGAACATCTGAGGTTCATCTGTGGAGTCTAAATTTTTTTTTTTTTTTTTAAATCATTTAAGTGGCTTTGACTGCTTTCACTTTTCAGGTATCTTTCCTCATTCACACAGAAAAAAGGGAATAGAAAGGAACAACATGTATTCATACAAGAACCTGCTCTGTAACATGTATCATCATAGATTGCTATAGTGTACAGAAGAACCACGTCAAACCAAAACACCCAGGTTATGAATGTCTCCTTACCATTCTGTTCTCTGATGCTGAGCTCTGGGCCTGTTTGGTCACAACTGTCAAATTTTTTCCTGCTTGTGACATTACATCATCTCTCACTCTGCAGATGGTTCTGTTTGGTTTTATGCTGCTTCTGTCTATTTTTTTTCCCACTGTTTTTGAGTTCTTATTTGCTCAAGTGGTAACTGCTGGTGTTCCCGTTGTCGCTGAAGGGACAGTTTTTTTTTTTTCTTCCACTGTACGGTTACGTTATAAGGAGGGGCGATTTATGTGCTGCAAGCTGAGCTGTGAAACAAGCATAGGTGTCATAACTGTCTGGATTAACTCTACATGGTCTTTTTTTAATATTTATTTTGGCTGTAAATATTGATTCTGTAATGATGTATAATACTCTGGCACTGCATTGGAAGACTGTGATCCTTTTTTGCTCTGAAATAAAGTGATTTTAAAGGGCACTTGTCTGGTTTGTTCTGGCTTGAACTAGTTCACTGTGTTATGGGGATATCAGAATAGATGAGTATGGATGGAGGAAGAAAACAGAGCAAAGGTTAAAGAGGCTGGTGGAAAAAATGTATAGAGGGAAAAACTAATTGTCATGCCATCCCTCCACTTTGAAACATTCATAACTGTCCTCATGCTCTCAGAGCCATCAAAGTCTTTTTATCTCTTCTCATTACCCGACGGTTTTATTGGCTTGTGGCTTTACTGGCAGTTTAGAGTCCCATGATGGCATTAAAGTTGGAGGGAATGGAGCTTGTGAGGTGTTATTGTTCTGACAGACCCGCTGCTCCCGTTCCCCGGACAGTAGACTCAAACACACACTGACAGCTCTGCCCTTTACTCAGCCAGCACTACCCAACCCTTCTGAAGGAGTAGAAATTAAATTGGCCCAAAGGGACCTTGTGTTTTATTGATCATAGGCAGATGGTATTCCAGTTCACACTCATTAGTGATGCACACAGTAGGGGGCGATGACTTTATTTCAGCTCTGAAGAGGAGAGAGGTCATTTCATCACATGCACTTGCTCAAATGTTGTTAAAGGTGCATGTTGTTGGATGGTAACCACAGAGGTTGTAAAGTCCAGGCTGTAAAAGTTGCTGCCCTGTCAGGTTTCCTAATTAATTTGATGTAATGCAAACCAAAAGAGGTTGGTTAAAGTTTAGAGGTTTGAATTTGCCACTGGTCAGGAGAAAAGATTTGGGACACACTTGTGTTTAAATCTGTATGAGACACTTTTATCCGTTCTCCCTGCTGAGACACACCCACCTTGGCAGCCGAGGATGCTTTGGTCCTCTGTAAGGTGCTGATATTGGATGACTTCAGATTCCAGCCATAGCGACGAATTTATGAGTCACATAAAAGTGGATTAAACACACAAGAGAGGAGAATGGACAGTATGCCAACCAGCAGTGGTCAGTAATGAGCACAGACACTCTTCATCTGAGACTGATCAGTCAGAGATGATAGTGTCAGGGGTTTCTTTGCCCTTTATTTTCATTCTCCTCATAAATGTGTACCTGTTTTTTAACCACATGTTCCACCTTTGAACCTCTCTTTAGTTTAAATTATTGAAAAACATTAAAGAAACAAATATCTAACAATACTGAACAAATTGTTAAGATAAGGCCTACTATGGAGAATTGTGAATGTAATTCATTGTTTTCAAAATTATAAAGACACTGTACCCTATTCATCCATCTATCCAACCAATAAATGGTTTAATAAAGGTAAGTGTCTCAAGTAACTATTACCAGAAGCAGCATTTCTTGCACCTGCAAGTAGAAGTGTGTTTTCAAGGATCTGAATACCTTGTCTTGTTTACCTCCTTGCTGACCTCTTCCCCTTTTCACCCCTTTCCCTTTGGCATCCCTAAAGTAGATGATTTAGGTATCAGAGTGGCCTGGCAGGTCAAAGAATAGCAGTCAAGAAGTGTGACTAGAGAAAAGTAAGGAGACATGAGGATAAAAAAAAGAGTAGGAAAGGAGCCAGGAGAGATTCAAGGAACGCAAAAAAAGGCAGGATATGAAGGTAATCTGAGAGCTGTAAAGATTTGTTAGGACTGTAGAGTGTGCTTATCTGGACCTTGAGTGTTTCACTTTCAAATCTTTTATTCTGCCTCTCTAAAGAGAGCCTCTGCATCCGATAACTGTAGGAGTGAGCCGTCGTTCAATGTGTCAGAAAAGACAGAAACAAATCCACCCAGGCAACAAGTGACAGAAGGAGAGCTGGGGTCAACGTCAGGTATCCAGTTGTCAACCTTCGACCACTCGTGACGATGGCTCTTACTGGCTGCTTGCATCACACGTGGCCCCCTACTAATATGAAAGGGGACACCGGCTTCTCAGGATGTAACTGTATCCAACAAGGACTAGCTTTCCCCTCTGTTATAGGCCCAAACTTTAGGCACATCTCCTTAGACACATAGGACGAGGCCTATTATTGGAGGCTTTTACAAATAAGAGGTATAAAAATAGCAATAATTAAAAATAATGAAAAGATAGCAAGCTGTAATGTCTGATTCTTAAATCTGAAAAACAGTGAAGACATAGACTTGTACACAAATGAGACATTTCTTTATCCTCAAAACAACCACTGTTCCTTTACTTTCTTTTTCTTCCTTTCCTTCTCTTCCTCCCTCATCTTCCCAATCCCTCTGGCTCTGGGAGGGCCTCTACACCTCTCCTCTCATCCCCTTTTCATTTCCCTCCTTTCGTCCCCTCCAGAATGTATAAATATCTGTGAGCTGTTGGGGAGAGCTCACTGTTGCAGACCTGTTTATAGAGGAGAGACAGAGGAGAGAGAAGAGTGGGAGGAAAGGGGCAAGACTCATAGCTGCAGGAATAGAGGAGATACCTGAGGGAAGACTAAGAAAAACAAAGAAGCCATCACTTGAAATTAGGAATTAGTAAAGGTTTAAAGGATAATTCCACAATAAATCCAAGACTGGGCAGAAGAAAGAAAAAGTTTTTAGAGTAAACTGTGTGGAAGAGCTGCCTCAAACATGTTCTTTCTTCTCTCATTCTGTTTATGTGGTCTTCTGCTGCAAGGTGAGGCACAGGACAGAGCTACTCTGTGGAGGGGAAATGACCGAAGTGGGCAATGCCACTACACCTTTACCGTGCCTAGCCCCGCTGAGTCCAGCTGCCCACAAATTGGAGGTCCAGAGGTGGAAGGACTGAAGGCCAGACTCAGCCTGTTGGAGGTCCTGGTGTCCCAGCTGAGTGGAGGGGACTCTCACCTCCCAGGGGTTCAACAAGGGGCTGGAGCCAGAGCTCGGTCTGAGCTGCAGGAGGCACTGAACCGGGCTGTTGGAGAGAGGAACCTGCTGCAGAGTGAAAAGGAGCGTCTAGAAAGTGAACTGAAGGGGCTTCAGCTTAGAATGGAGGAGATGAGGAGGGAGACAGAGAGGCTGAGGAACAAACCCTGTCCTCAACAGACACCCATGGTCCCACCCAGCCCCTCTCTGCAGGACAGGCTCCCAAAAAGACCTGCTAGTGGTAAGAGATCCACCACATACTTTATGTACAAGGCTTAATAACATTTCTAAATAAAAAAATATTTTTACTTGACAATATCCTATTGTTATCATTAAAAGACTTAGGTAAACATAGACAGGTGATTTTATTTTACATATAATTCATCTATATCAGTAATTAAGATGCACAACAGAATGACTTAACTGTCTGCACACGTTGTCTTTCAGTTGAAATATATATTTAGTGACTGAGTGAAGGATAATGGGTTCATCAGAGCAGGGAAGGGATGACACAACAAAGTCCTCTATGTATGCACATATAGAGCCACACAAAATACCAATGCACTGGTCATGCGTGTGGATCATGTGGGTGTCTGTTTTTGTATATCTGCCTGCTCAAATCATTTTAAAGAGAAAAAAAAGGTGAAAAATGTGAGTTCATGTTTAAATGATTCACACCCGTTTGTGTGTTGTTAATGTTTTGGTTGCCCCATTAGTCTGCAGATACACTCATCTCAAGTTTCTGTGCTTCCCACTTCCTGCACTGCATTTAGAAATGATAAACATGCAGCCCAGAGAGGATCAGCTTAGTATTTATGGTCAGAGCCTGCTTTCTTTATGACTGGTGTTTCCCTCTGCATGGCAAGCAGTGTGTGAATAGCTCTGCTGGGGAGGGAAGGGGGACTGAAATGTGATGCACTCTCTGGAAGTGGTTGTTCCGTTGCACAGGTCTCATCTGAGGGCTTTTGATGATGGCTGGTGGGTCTGTGTCCAAGAACAGGGGTTAGAGGGCTCCACAGAGCTTTGAAGTTATCTTGGAGCCAGTGAGTTTAAAAGTGGCCAAACACCATATCTTGTTTATATAACCACCCTCCTTTTTTTCTCAGCTAAGCCATCACTCTGTCCACCCTCTTGGCTCTCATTGTCAGTTGCTTTAAGACTGTAATTGCCATCAGTAGTAAATTCTGCCTTTCTAATTCCTGCCAGACATCCCTACTCCCCGTGCATCAGGAGAGCTTATATCTCTATCTCCTGCATCCAGGTTATCTGCTGAGCTCCTCATGTTTGCACCTGCAGACTGAAATACACAGAGAGGGCCCCTCAGGGTGACAGGCAGATGTCGAATAGATCAGAGTCAGAGGAAGACATGCAGGAGGAGAGAAGAGATAAATGTCAAACCAGGCTGTATTTAGGAGTAAGGAAACTCTGACAGCAACATTTTTTTTATTGTTTACAACCCATGCAGTGCTTATGACCTGTAGTAATAGTTGCCACTCAAAATATACGAGCTGCACTGTGTGATGTTATTCTAGGTCTTATAAAAAGATCTTCACATAAAATTTACATAGGAAGTGATAACACAAACCAAGAAGAAATGACAATATTCTTTGTTAAGGTAGATCTGTGCTGACAGTTCACAAGAAAAATGGAGCTTAGAACTGTAGTTAAACTTGAGATAATGGTAAAATGGAAGACCAGCAGTTGTAGAGACCAGATTTATTTAGAAAAAGTTATTTTAGAGTTTTTCTTACAGTTTTAAGTCACAGGAAAGAGAGTAATAGGCATCAAAACACAGTCTGTTTCACTGTCTTTTAGAAGATTTTCTTCAATTTCCTGAATGTGCAGCCAGCAGCAATAAATAATATTTGTGAGATGTCTCAGCCATGGGGTCTTCACATGCAACAGGTAGAGGGACTACAGCTTAAAAAAGTCTGCTGTATGTTATACTTTACACACTGACTCGTGACTTACAGGAAGAATAAATATCCAGATGCAAAATGTTTACAGCAGCTGAGCTGAAGTCTGTTAGCTGGGGCCAATTAGTCTGCTCTGTCCTCACATAAAGCCTCCTGTGGGAAATTAATGAGGTTTATGGTATTTTGCTCAGTGACATCCCAAACAAAGAGGCAGGATATGAGGGCCCATATTGCAATCACTGCCATACACACCAGGGAAAAGACAGTAGGGAAATGTGGCTGTTTACCTGTGACGATGATAAATGGCTGTTACCCTGTGGGACTGGCCTCATAGCTGTGAGAGAGCCATTCAACTTCCTGCAACACTTAAACCACAACTGATGCTTTTGTTTTGAAAGCGTTTAACTTTTGGGAACATTTTTTACTTTTTCAACCACTCAATGCAACACAACTGTTGTTCGTTATTTGCCCCATTACCAGCCTTCTTCCCGTCCTCATCATAAATCAAGATCAGCTTCCACATGCAACCATTTAATGTGCTCTACATCATTAGGGCTGATTATGCACGTGCACAGCCTTCACATGCTCACACTCATACAAGTAGTCCCCGAGGACCGACATACCCCGACGCAGACTGCATATCTTTTTTGTTTTTGTAAACATATTAAAACGGGTCATTTTTTTTGTAAACATCACCATGTTTATGTCTTCAAGCTTCTGAGGGGTACACAATTTCCAGATATTGTTTGACATTGTTTAGTTTTGAGGATTTCATGACGGAGGCAAATGGAAAGGAGAGGAAAGGAGAGAAGAAGAAGAGCAGAACGGGTGGTTTGAAGTTGAGCTGAAGCTGGGGTGGAACGGGGTGTCAAGTGTGTTGACTTGTGTGTTATGTATGTGTGTGTTATGGTCGGTCAATCTACCGACTGTCTGACTCCAGAGCAGCTGGGAATCCATTTAGGGGTGTTTCTTTTCTGCTGTCAGATTCCCTGCTGTCATTGATGCCATAGACACGTTTGGGTATACACAAGGCAACAAAAACCTACGATGTGCCTGTCTGTCTTTAGGGTCTAATCCGATGTCTCACCTGATGACCAGGCCCAACAGGCAGGGAGACAGCACCGGTTTGAGAGGTGAGATGAGTTTTCTGCAGAACTTCCACTGTTTCCCGTATCATCTTCAGCTCACCCCAGGTCTCTCTCTGTTCAGATTCAGCATGGCAGTATGGCTCTCCGGGCTTTCAGGAGCTGAAGGCTGCAGTGACAGAGGTACCTGCTCCAGATCGCAATGAGAACAACACAGGTATCCATCTCTAGTTCTTAATCTGCCCATACACACCAATTAAAGGGACACAGTGGAGTTTTTAACCGTTAGTAGGACTACGGAGTAATGCTTTTGGATCGACTGCTTATGTGTAACACAGGGTCCCTCAAAAGCAGAGTAGTTGTTCAAATGTACAAACCAAGTGGTGACCTTTGGGGCTGAAAAATAAAGGTGATGCTGAGCTGCTAAAAACTGCAGACCCTCCAACAGCTGCTTGAGTCTGGCTCCAAAACTGAGTCATTTCCAACAGACTCTCATTAATGCCTAACTTCAGCCATAAAATCTTTACAGACTTACTCATTGGGATTTTGTTATGACTTAGAGGTAGGGAGGGGTGTGGCTGCTTTGATTGCCTAGAGCTGTCCACGGGGCCTCACCTGCACTTTTTTGAGTCACTAAACTGGACCCTCGAACATGTTTGTGTCTTTTGGAGTATTTTAATACCACAATACTTGTATTTAATGGTATATATATTTTGTTTAGATTTTTACTTAAGCTCTTATTTTATTTCACTTTTTCCCCGTTTATTTATTTGTGCTCCTTTTGTGTAATTTTTACCTTAATGAGCTATTATTTACCTTTTCTACCTTATACAAGCTATATTGTTTTAGGTTGTGTTTAATGTTTTGGCTGCTTGTGCATCAGTTTTTGTGAGTGAAACTGATGTCTAATTAGCAGGTGTGTGTGTCCATGTAACACACCCATACAGATTACACAGTAGATGCATTTTACTAACCCAGATTACTAGAATTAGCTGATAATCTAGCACTCCAACCTCTCATCCCAATACGGTCACTTCTGACTCCAGAAAAACAAGATGTTCAGAAACCAGTGGATGACATCACCATGACTACGTGTTTATACAGTCTACAGAACACACACACCAGTACGGACCTTTAAAGTCCAGTTTTTACAGCTCTTACCTCCCTTCCTCCCTCCCTACACCCTCCTCCCCGTGCATTCATCTGACTTGCCAAACATGACACTCACCCCCCCCACCTCTGCTGACAGCCTCAAAGCAAATACTACTATTAATACTGGGGCATTTGGGGTGAGAATACCACAGTCATGCCTGTCTGTAGGTATGAGCGCCCTCCTGAGTTTCATATTTGTCTCCTAAATGTAGAGGGAAAGCACCTCTAACGAGGACACACTTAAGCCTTCCCAAAGCCACATCATAGCTCATGCAGGGTTATTTTTTTCATGGAGATCATGAAAATACACATGCAGACAGCACAGATAGTCATTTGATCTCAGATGAAGCCACGCTAATGGGTATATTTATAAGACATACTCTTATCTAACCTTAAATCCGGCTTTACTTCCTGAACCTGAGAGCAAGGGTGTATTTAAGGAAGTGGTAAATATACAGCCTGCCTTATCATTTCCCAAATAAGTGGAGCAGAGAGTTCCCGCGCAGGATGACTTGTACTACAGCTGCTGCTGCTGCTGCTGCTGCTCCAGTCATGGTGACTTAGACAAAGTTGGAGTTAACAAAGTTGTCAAGCAGCATCTCCAAACCTGTTGTCTGCTTCCCTGATGAGAAATGATGGCCTCGATCAGGTCTCAGATTCCTTTCATCACCCCTCAGTCAGGTGCACATAGATCCCTTGGCTTGTGTACCACTTACTCAGTGAGCTCCTTGAGTCACCTTAAGTGAGCCTATGGTCTAAATGTTTAACTACCAGGTAGCACATGTGTTTGACAAATAAAGTAAAATATATATATAATAATATATAATATAATCTGTGATGTTTCCTATCATTTCTGCTTGCAGGATGTGGGGAGCTTCTTTCAGTTGGTGAGCCGGTAACTCACAGGAAAGCCGATAATATAGCAGGTAAATACGGTATTTGGATGCAGGATCCTGAAGCTGTTTCTCCTTATGGACCCAACATGCTCTGGCGCATTGATGCCATTGGCCCTGAGGTCAGGCAGATGTTTGGGTATGAGGACTTGGAGCAACTCTCTAAAGGCTTCCCATCCAAGGCAGGTGTCACACCAATGATGTTCAGTATGCCACAAATCTTTGATCATTCTTAATTATTGTTCATGTTTTCCCACGACAGGTCCTGCTGCTGCCAGAGATGTTAGAGAGCACCGGTGCCACTCTGTATAAAGGCTCCCTGTATTATCAGAGGCGCAACAGCCGCACTCTCATCCGATATGACCTGGCCTCTGAGAGCATCGCAGCCCGTCGTGAACTTCAACACGCTGGCTTCCATGGCCAGTTCCCATACTCCTGGGGAGGCTACACGGACATCGACTTGTCTGTGGATGAGAAGGGGCTGTGGGCTGTCTACTCCACCAATAAGGCCAAAGGAGCAATTGTGATCTCACAGCTGGACCCAGAAAGCCTGGGGGTGAAGAAGAGTTGGGAAACCAACATCAGGAAGAACTCTGTGGCCAACTCTTTCATAGTCTGTGGCAAGCTGTACACCGTGGCTAGTTATACATCTCGCGAAACCATCATCAACTACATGTACGACACTGAAACTAGCCAGGGGAAGGCTGTGGCCATCCCCTTCAGGAACAAGTACGGCTACAACAGCATGATCGACTACAGCCTGGCTCAGAGCAAGCTTTTTGCTTGGGACAACTTCTACATAGTGTCCTATGACATCAGGCTGGGGCGCCAGCAGGCCAACTGAAGCCAGCATCAGAGTGACTGCTGAAAAGTGACATTTGCTCACCTGTTCCTGCTTCAAAGACTCACAGCTTTAGAGCATGAGTGGCAGCAGTAGTTAGAAACCTAACATCTTCAGTATCCATGTGTAGAAGAGCCTAACTACCAAACTCCAAAGTGAAATGAAGATATCTGAGGAACAGTGTCCCCAGCAGGTCTGCTTTTTTCCTCAGAGGGGAGGGGAGCGTTTGCTGTGGTATGGTCCACAAACAATGTTTTTAGAGGAATTATTTTTGTACCGCCTTTAATCCAGATGTATGATTTTGCTGTTTTCTTGTTAAGCTATGTATATTTGAGGTCTGAAAAAAAAGAAGCAGTCCAATTTTTCTATGTGGAATTAAAAATACAACAAAAACTCCTGTGGTTCTACGTACATGCCTTCCAGTGTTTCACCACCTTTTATCAAATAAACTGCTCTCTTACTTTCTGAATATTGCATGTACAATGTAGTCAACATAATGTCATGTTCAAAATCATAAAATAAATCTGAATTACAACAGTCTGACTGGTTATTTCTGCCACGTTATAAAGTTATTATAAGCTGCAACTAATGACTTTTATTCAGAAATATTTTTATCCTGACTAAAGAAAAACAAAACTATACTGCTCAAAATAAAATAAAATAAATTATACTGATCATCAAAGTAAAGCACAAACTCGGGGATATAAATCTGTTCAGTTACGGAGCAGAAACCACTGTGAATCCAGTTTACCTTTATTTGGTGCAAATAAAGGTAAACTGGAAAAGCAACAAGACGACGACCGCCAAAAGGGAACGGTTTTACATGTGGTGGCCACAGACCATTTAGCTTTCCTTATCCCTCCTGACTGATTTGTGACAGTATCCTTGTTGCTACTGGTAGCTTGAAACAGTACTAATCTACAGTACCTGCAGCCCATTCAGGTCCCACAGGCGGTCCAGCACCTCCAGGATGTGCCATCATAAGAAGGTTTGCTGTGTCTCCCAGCACAGTCTCAAGAGTGTGGAGGAGATACCAGGAGACAGGGTGACATATTTTAGTGGGATCTCTGCTCACAGCCCAGCACTATGTAGCTTGATTGGCATGCCCCATGTTCTTCACAGAATATGTTGCAGGCAACTTAACGTTCATGTCTGTGTCACTACTGGTAGCAGGAGATGGTACCTGCAGCCCATTCAGGGTCCACAAGTAGTCCAGCTCCCCCAGGATGGCACTTCCATAGGTACCCTGACAAGAAAGTTTGCCGTGTCTCCTGGCAGAGTCTCAAGAGTGTGGATGAGATATCAGGATATGGGGCATCACATGAGGGTACCAGGACAGGGCCGTAGAAGGACATCAACCCAGCAGCAGGAACAGTATCTGCTCCTTTGTGCGAGGAGGAACAGGAGCTTTACCAAATGATTTCCAGTGGGCTACTTGTGTATGTTTCTGACTAAACTGTCAGAAACAGACTCCATGAGGATGGCATGACGTCCTGCCGTCCTTTAGAAGCACCTGTGTTCACAGCCAGGCATCGTTCAGCTCAACTGCCATTTGCCAAAGAACACCAGAGTTGGCAGGTCTGCCGCTGGTGTGCCATTCTCGTCACAGAAGAGAGCAGGTTCACCCAGAGCACGGGTAAACATGCAACCTGCAACATATTGTGTGAAGAAGATTGGGCATGCCAGTTGAGCTGTGGGAAGAGGTCCCACTAATGGACATCACCCTATCCACTGGTATCTTCTCCACTCTCGAGATTGTATGGATGGACGTGTCATCCTGGTGGAGCTGGACTACCTGTGCAAACTGAACAGACTGTAGGTACCGTCTCACACTACCAGAAGTAACAAGGACACTATCAAAAATCAGTGAGGAGGGATAAGACCACCATCACCTGCAAAACCATTCCCTTTTTGGGGGTGGTCTTGTTACCTCTCCAGTGGACCTGTTGTCACTTTCATTTGCACTAAAGCTGGTGGAATGTATTCGTAATGGTTTATTCTCCCTAACTGGACAGCTTGAAATCCCTGAAGTTTAATACATATTGTGCTGACTGTGTGTTTACTTAATTTTCTTGGGCAGTATATTTTCTAAAGTTGATGTCTGTAACACACCAGAATGGGACGGTTATTCTTAGCTCATCAAAAGTTGAGCTTTTGGTCATGTAGTAGAAATTAAAATGCTTTATAATTTGTAGGTCATAACTTTGGGAAAATTTAAAGGGTTTGAAATGCTATTGATTATTAATAACTTGAATCACTAGTAATGTAACTAAAGACCAAGTCCTACCAATTAGCAAAGAAATAATTTGTAATTAACATATAAATAGAAAGGATAATATCAAGTATATTTGAGGGTTTTTTATTTACTTTCTGTAGAAGTAAAACTGTTAACCTGGTCAAGCAGTATCTTTGTTAGTGGCTAGTAACAGATCAATGATTTACTGACCATAAAACCTTTTCTTCAGTGCCTTAT
>VUQS01002242.1:0-10140 GCA_015108495.1 Heterochromis multidens | reverse complement strand
AGGCTTGGGCCACCAAGAGAGAGGACGGTAAGTCAGTGATAAAATGCCTCATCAATCATTATATCCCCAGACACGGGTTCCCAGAGAAGGTAAGATCTGATAACGGGACTCATTTACATTAGCTGTAGGAGACACAATGTCCACTTGGGGCTTTTTTTTAAATTTGTCTAAATTGTGCCCCATCTTCTCCTCTCTTCTATAACCTCAGTGCACTCAAATAATGTCTCAATTCCTACAATGCATCAGAAGGACATAAGAGACAAAATGTTTTTACCTTTGCTATATAATAGAAGTGCAACACACAACTGGAAGTTACAAATGGTGGTGTGATGAGGTGGCTACAAGTAAGCGTTCCTTTTCATTCATAAATTATTTTAGTTATTTATGGTGATAAACTCTGAGATCAAACTTTTTGACCCTTTAACACATGGGTGTGTGATAAATGAAAAATATAAATTTATGAATTCTTGTCATATTGTGGGGCATTGTGAATTTCTTTAAAACAAATATGAGCATTGGTCTTCGGTCAACTAATATATAAGTTGTCATGAAGACTCTTGTGCATATCTGACATAAAATACAGCTGTAGGCTGTAACAAAACAATAGACAGATAATGCGGCTGTGCTAACCTCATATTTAATTGCAAGAGAATCGCTTTTTTTTTTTCCATCACTTTTAAAGGAAGGCTGTGTCATTTTGCTCTCTGGTGGATGGAATAAGAAGTGGGGAAAGGAGACTAGGATGAGCAATCTGACAATTGAGAAGAGTGGCTGGTGTCACATTGTGCCCATCATGACATCTATCATCATCTATCATCCACCATCTTGTCTGCAGGCAAAGTGTTTCAACTGTACTTTAATGGGAAGTTTCTCATTAATGCATAGAGAGGGAAGTATGTGCACATAGTTCTGCAGTGCACATAATTCCCTGCTAAGTGCCATGACCTTCATTTACTGCAATCATGATCACTGACTCAGCTTAACCAAGTGCTGTTGTTATCTTACCTTTACCAAAATGTAACCACATTATTTGCCATAATGAAAAATAAATTCTTTCCCTAAGAT
Source organism: Heterochromis multidens (assembly GCA_015108495.1). Classification (NCBI taxonomy): domain Eukaryota; kingdom Metazoa; phylum Chordata; class Actinopteri; order Cichliformes; family Cichlidae; genus Heterochromis; species Heterochromis multidens. The sequence continues at coordinate 9,075 of VUQS01002242.1, read as the reverse complement.
CAGTGCTGTAGTTGTCATCCCTTGAGGAAGAAAAAAAAAGCTGCTCAGGGTTTAAAATGCCACCAGGAGAGAGGTGTGAAAAGTAAGTATTTTTATGAACACCTGGTAAATGCAAGTCCACTATTCACCATTTTAAGTTAGAAAACAGTAAGCAGAAAGTTGCCGTTGCTCAAGGGAGCCACAGATGAACATTGATCAATTTTCACATATCATTTGATTTATTTTTTATTTGAAAATGACACAACCACAATACATAACGTTTTTAAAAAGGACACTTATCCACTTGAAAGACTTCCATCCTCTGTGCATACCACTGCGAGGGCATGTGTCCCTGCATCATGTTCATTTATATCTACATTAATTATTGTGTGGAGGGGAATGCAGGCTGAATGTTCAACATCATTACCTCCACTTTGATTTGTCTCTGGGCGGTTCGCATGCCGTCTGCTAACATTACCTTTTGTGTTTCTAAATAGAGCTGTGTTTATGTGTTTATGGGGCCGCAGGGTACAAGGTACTGTTTATCTATGCATGCATGCCATCTGTATCCACTGCAGAGAAAAAAAGAGTCAAGGCTACTGCTTCATGCTCTCACAATGCACTTTTAATAATTACTCTTTAAGAAAGACCTGCCAATACAAAATTGTTACTTGGCATTTTTTAATGATAGAGCACACAAATGCCTCACAGAAATTTGTATTTTTTTTATCTCTTTTAGTGTGTGCTAATTATTATCATTTCTCTTTAAATGGAATGGATTTTGCATACAGAGCTGTTGCCTAAGGAGCACGACTTCATTAGCACCTGTAATAGTAAAGTAAATGTTGATGCTTTGCATCTTCTTTACAAGGTCATTGTTAACATTGCCAATTTCTGCATCATCATCCTCTTCTCCTGACTAATCATCTGTCACCTGTAAAGGTGAGAGAGAAGAAGTGCTAGAGGGCGAAAGACAGCTGAAGAGACCAAAACAAAAGAGGTGAGAAAAGGCATATTATTATGTTTTAATAGCTTTCCCTGGGGAGTAGAGGGCCCATTTCCTGTTCTGCTAATGAAAGGAGAAAGAAGCACAACAGAGAGGGGGGAGGGAGAAGGTGAACAAGTGAAAAAAGAGTGAGGATAAAAAGGAAATAGGAAAGAACACATTTGACATGAGTGGATCCTGATTTCACATACAAAAATCTAACTGAGAGGTTATCAGACCACATGTAAGTATTGCTTTAAAGAGAAATACCTAGTGGCATGCCCCATTCAACAGCCAAACGGAGGTTACATACCACAAAAAATTACTTTTCAGGCATTAACAATAAAGGCAAGTGGTTTCTGAAAAAGGATCCAACTCAAATTTTAGTGGAATAAAGGTCAGCATGCTAGCATTAGCAAATTTTTCTTCATTATATTCATTCAATTTTGTGTCACTGCATGTTTTCCCCAGTCATCTAAATAACCCCTGCAGCTACTTCATGCACCCCGGATGCATTCCCACAGTTTGAGAACAGCAGGTCTATAGCATATTATTGAATTGAAGGGTTGCCCAGCTGAGAGTGCATTAGTGCCTGGTGATATTATCTTTAACTTTTGTGACTCTTTTTTCCCCTATTATGCTAGTGTGGCTGTAGATGCTTCATTTTCATCTGCTCTGACATGACCACAGGTCACAGATGAAATCCAATATAACTGCTCTTAATTTGAGCCAACTATAGCAGCTGTGCTCAACAAAAGTAACCCACAAGGCCCCCTATCAGTACCGTACTGATTAGCCTAGAGTGTAACAAATTGCTGTAAAAAAAAAAATAGGAACCTGCAGTCATATAATGCATTTTATTCTAATAAACTGCATAGGGACATTATAAGATAAAAATAAGACAAGACAAGACGAGATAAGAGAAGTCTTTTTACGACCTCTAGTCATAGTTAAAAAAATAGTTCCAATATGAAAGTTGAACTGACATCGCAGATGCTACCATGATGCTGGTTTGAGTTATATCTTCAGTGTTGCCAAGACATCGTTAGACTTTCTAGTAAGAGAAAGTGTCCGTCACTTTATTGATTAGAATAAAACAAGTTTCCCAACAGGAAGAACTGGTAGAAAAAACATGCCTGACTTGAGTGTGACTCAAACCCACAACCTCTTCTTGTTAAGTCCTCTACTTGTATGGAATTATATTTATGTCAAAAGTTCTGCACGAAGAAAAACATAATCACAAGCAAATACTTTCATTTCATGGGCGCAAGTATTCATTGCCACTCGTGTAATTAAAGTCCTCGCGTGTAAATTCAACAACCCGCGGGTGCAGGGTAATACTAGTCTGTGTACGTGGAGAAGATGTTTTGTGAATGTCTGTTCACAACCATGTGCTAACCATATTAGTTGTCATTGTTTGTTAAAAAAAACATAGACAAATGCATTTCATTCCTTCTTTGCAATAATCTCTACTATATTTCTCACTTTGCAAGAGACCAATACAACCTCTATTCTATGCAGAAAGGTGGGCCAAGATTAGTCTCTCCAGCACTTTCATTATGTGAAGGTGATGAAGGTGCTGGAGCACTATTAGAGCATTATTATGCTCTAACAGTGTCAGCTTCTTCAATACAGAGACTAGAGAGGATGCTTTACAAGACTGTATCTCCTCCTGCTTCAGACTTGGGTTGTAACTGTGACTCAGGATCACAGATAGCTGGCTAGCACAGGTCCTCAGAACCTTGGGGTTGATACTATCCGGGCAGTAGAACAGTATAACTGCAAACCAACAGCAAAGTGTTTTGATGTATAACTTAACTTAAAAGTCTATGTGGGACTATATTTAATATTTATACAGTAATAAAATGCTGTTGTAGATTATTGTATGTACACTGTAGAATAACAGTGTACGTACTATACAATACTGTAAAATGCTACCAGTAAATTAACTTTAATTCAATGGAAACATTTGCTGTAGTGATTTTATGTTAAAGAAATAAATTTTTTATAACTATAACCTGGTCTCTGTTTGCCATTAAAAGGGAATATAGGCTAGTGTATTTGTCAAACATTTGAAACTTCCTGTGGCCTTTTTTGAGTAAAAGACTCACTCTTTCTTTAACACTCAGTACCTACAGGCATCCTGTTAATGGGTATAAATCTGTTGAAAACTGTACATTTGTTCTCTGGGTTTGTCAGTGTGATCACTGCCCGAGGCTTTGGAACATCTCAAAGCTAAAAGAACAGCTGGAGTGGCCCTCAGCAAAACAGCCCTTAATACTTCATTCTCTGCTTGCTCTCTCCCCTCTCCTATTTTGTAGTTTGGTTCAGGAGCTTTTACTAGCCTGACATTTGAAGTTACTGAAGAAAGCTACATTTCTTATGATAATGTTAATAATGGAAACCCATATGTTGTCTGGCTTTTCAGTGTTTCAAAACAGCTACATTTTCTCACCCATCCTCTTTCTCTGTGCCTGCCAGGGCTGACAGTGACTCTTTCTGAACATATAAATAATATTCATGACAGCACATCTTCAATTCAGCATGTTACCGTGGCTTTACTGTGCCCTCCAGAATTATCGGTGGCCTTAGTGAAGATTAGCTCATTACTTTTTACAGCTATTTGGCTCATCTTCAGCAAAGGTCCCAATAATTCTGGTAAGAAATATATTTCTTTCCCTCCTATAACTCTTTCCCTTACTATTCCTCCTCTCCAAAGACACCACCTTATCTCACATTTAAACTTATGCATAATTAATTATTCATAAACTTTATTTTTCGTTTAGTAAGAAAAAATGTTTCATAATTAAGTAAACAATAGGGATTTGCTCATCAAAAGGGATTTGCTCTGATCTCCGAAGAACAGCTTTGAAATTTGATCAGTGCATCTCGATTTCAATTCCAATTTTTGTGAGCTTACAACCTGCAGAAACAAAGAGCAAGGAGAGGCCTCAGCTTTTAGTATTTCTCTAAATTGATTTTTATGGGTGGACAAAATATATATCTGTAGTTTGCAAAAAAGATTTTAAGCACTCTTGCTTCAGAGAGCAAATATATGATTATTTATATCTAAGTATAATTTGATTTTGTGTGTTTTACTGTGCAGTTTATCTGGTTGCAGACAGCTCAGATGAAGTGTCCCCAAATCTGTCAAAGTTCTAGTGCTTGCATTTTCCATCCTCATTTGCTCCCGTGTTTCTGCATGGAAATCAGATTTTTTTTTTTTTTTAATTGGGACTGTGAAAGCAACGCATTTGACCTGTTGTCAGTATTGTCTGTATTTATCAATTTTAATATGCTACTTACTTTTTTTTATTTTAAAGGCCAACAATATACATATAGTTGTGGAAATCTTTGAATGTGCATTTTGGTCCCAGATTAGGATTAGTGTTTTTCTGTCAATCAGCTGCATTGGGGCAGAGAATTCTTCATCTTAAACCGAAAACAAACAATACAAATTTATATATCATTTGGATCAATGTAAATGTGACTTTATTAGTCTTCATGTTGGGACTAAACATGTTTAAAAGAAATACATTTATCAATAATAATGCAGTATGCTGCAAATATAAGTAGCAATGGTTGGTGTTATTTTCTATAATTTTCTATACTCATCATTTTCAGATACAAGGAGTTGAGGAGTTTAAATTAAATTTCCAAATTCCCTCTAAATCATCCACTTCTAAGTAACTTCCCAGCCATTTAAATAATTTTACTGCAGGAAAGCAGCTTTAAATCTTGCTAACCGAGCACTGTGAGATTGGGTGATGTGATGGGGTTCACAAGGGCAGCAGAATATTTTGTTGGAGGAATAAATTTGCCATTCCAGTCTTTGGTGTTTTGCCAAGACACCCTTGGATTGAGAATGCTGTAACTGAGCCACTGTGTTTTAAGCTTAATTGTTTTTTTGTTTTTTTGTTTGTTTTTTAAATCATCAAGATGACAACTCTGGTGATATATTTTTACACTAACCCAATCAGGGAGTGCAATCATATGCATCTGAAACACACATGAATGTCATGTCACAATTGCATGTGAACAGTGTTCACAAGAGATTTTATTTTGGTTTTCATTTATCTTTTCTATTCTAATATTACTTGTGGCTTGGAGTTACAGTGATGTTTCTCCTCTTCTTGTTTTGCTTTTGTGAAGATATGAAGAGTTCACAATCTTTTGTGGAGATTCTCTGAATTCCTATTCAGCAAGATAGCCACTCAGAGCCATCTTAAAGGCTGGCTCAGAGCTGAAGCTCTCAGAAAATAAAGAAGCTTATTCTACCCGTTTTTGTAACCAGAATCTATAATCTGTGTGGTGACAGCTAACTGTGATGCTGATATGTGACACAGTAATAGTAATAATGAAACTCATCAGAATGGATTAAATGCTTTTTATTTATGTTAAATAAGCGGTAAAACCCAAGAGTAAAATTAATAGTTTGCCTCATTTCTTTTGGTATTTGGTCACACACAGACTCACTCCTCTTATTGCAACTTGAAATTTAAAAGAACCTCTAGATATATGTACCTTTTACTGTTTGGAAACACATACACACCATTTCCAACCTTGGAAAAGTTGTATAATTACGCTGAGATTCAATAATTTTTCCTAGGGGGTACATTTACCGAGAATGGACCAGCAGGGACAGAAACAGACTTTTCCTGAGAGTGGGCAATGGCTTTCTTATTCTATTCTAATTCAAGTAGGACTTGATCTACTAACATGTAGATCATATCTATGCCATGCGAGACTGTGGTTCTCTACTCACTCCTGCTGTGAAACAGAAGAAAACTGGAAAACTGGCAAGATACGGACACAAAGTCACATTTCTCTCCTCACCCCATCAGTTACCTGATGACACTGAAGGACTCTAACCCCTTTTACATCAAGTGATCTGAGGCACACCATTTTCACACACACATGCACACATAGTGACAATCAAGTCTTCTGGAGCTGAGAGAAGCCACTATAGCTGTGGGTCATAGAGGTGCACACTAGTGGCTTTATTTCTTTTCCTTCCCCTCTCCATATACTTTTAGTACATTATTTAACACGATGGGAAATGGAAATGTGAACAGGAAATTATGCATCACACAGTGGTTTTTTACTTCCCTACTGTTAAATTCAAGCAATAATATTGCACCTGTCCCCTGATTTATTATGTAAGGATTCAAAGTCGTGCATTGACTCCATACTTCAAACTGATTAAGCTCCTGTGTGAGAGTACTAATACATGTACGTGGTGTTTTACATCATTTTTTGTTGGGTTTCTGTTGCAGAGCCATGCAAAAATATCCAGTCCAGTGATTTGTATAGCTCACCATTTCTATGGGTTACTAATTGGTTATTGATGATTGGGTTATTAATAGAAGGAATTTATTTATTTACTTTCCGAGCAGTAATTGTAACTTTTCAGCGTATAATCTAGAACCTATCACTTGGGTGATAAAGGGTTACTTTATCACCCAAGTATCATACAGGCTGTCTGGACTTATTTTGTAATTTTGGCTGTAAAATTACAAAATAATTCTCATCTTTCAGGAACCATTAGAATTTTCTCTCTAGCCCAAAATGGTTGAGGAGATACGGTAATGTGAAGTGCACATGGCAAAATCTAGGCAGAGCTGATTATTACGTCTGTGTTCAGACAACAGTACCTTGTGAATGCTTTGTGCTACCATAATACACCAAATATTGCCGTAAAGCTCATCTTCTCTTCTTTCTGAAACCATTTGAATTGTGTCTCTAGAATAAACAGTAACTGAGTTACAGTCATTTAAAGAATGCTTGTAACATGGGCCCGCCGCAATAAAAAAGTAAATTAAATATGGATGCTGTGAAAGCCAGTGATCTGACAGAGAACAGGGTAAATGTCTGTAATATTTCGTTTAATGTACAAAAAATGAACAGCACAAGAAGACTAAAGAAAAAGCAAACAAACAAAAGGTAATTGCATATATATCTACTGTAAGTAGATATTAATCCTTTCCTAAGAGGAGCAGACCAGCTTGGAATAGCAGGTGAGTTATTGACACAAGTGGATTTCTTCAGTTGACTGAGCAGGTTGCTGATGGGCAGAGAAGACAGCGATGTTAGCACAAGGAATAGACTAAGACATACAGCTGGCGTGAGAAGCCTGATTACCACAATTACTTTCAACAACTATCCGGGGAAGAATGAGAACTCTAACTGATCCTAAAGCACCGACTCATAATGAATCATAGTGAATCATAAACAGGTGCAGGGTGAATGGCAGAAGACTATCAGGATCTGCCAGCGGGCGGAGTCCCAGAGCAGGACCTGCCCATCTACAACTAAGAGTAGGAAAGACTGAGAGGAAAAAACCAAAAGGAAAACAAAACCCTGACCAGCCCAGGACCACGACAGTGTGATGTGTGTGGGTAGGCAGTAGTGTGTGTAGGTAGGTGATGATATGTGTCCACGTCTGTGTGTGTGTGTTTGTGTGTGAGTGTGTGTGGGGAGGACTTTGAGACATTATAATGGAGTACCAGGATACAATGGTACTCCAAAAAGTCAAATGCCAGAATTGTGATTTCTACCTCAGTTTCACATCGCCAGCATCTGCTTCATGAAGTTCCACACAGAAAAGTTATCAGTGTCAGTCACATTCAGTCACTTAAAAACACATACAATCGCACATACAGGCTAGCCCATACATCCATGCATGGACACACACACACACTTCACAGCATATAGAAACATATAGAAAGGCATTTCTGAGTTACATGGCTTCAACAATTCTACGCAGATAGAGTCTCCCTGCACAATCTGCACCAATCCGGATCTGTGAGCTAATGTCAACTGCATTAAGTGTTGTACTCGGAACTCCTCTATGCTCTATTGTATTTATTTCTGGTGTGAATAAGTAGACACACACAATCCAGTGAAGGCCAGTTCATTTTATTTCATTCAGAGAATCCTTATAAAAAGAATAATATGGATTTAAGGTTGAAATCAATCAATTCTTGACTTTTCAGCCCAGCTCTTTCTTACAATTATTTTCTTCTTCTATTGCTGAATATGCACTGCTGAGAGTTGCAAGTTTACACAAAGAAAATTTACTATTCTATTTCATGCTCAATGGCTCAGTGTGGAGAATATCAATTTTGAAACAATGTAAGGAGGATTTTGCACATGCATGAGCTTCCTGTGTCATCTTGCTTTTGAGCTACTAAACAGGAAAGTGCAGATACAGTCATTTACTTTTACAAATTGTTTTGCACTGTAGAAATGAATTTCTGCAGCTCTACACAGCTCAATACAAAAAGGAAATAATTACCTCAAATGTAAGAGGATAAAGTTACCAGTTGAAAAGATTGAAATCTGCTTAAACTCTTAATCTCTTCGGGATTAAGATATAAATACAAATACAAGTACTAATTGCATTGAGTCTATTGATTTAGGCGTAGATACAACAGAGACAAAGCCAGCTGGCACATAATTATATGTGTATGTGTGTGTTCATGAAATACAGGGAGACTAATTACTGCACAGACACATATTACACTGTTTGATTTCCACCCAGACAACAGGAATGTGTGTCCCATAGGAAGACTAGATTTAGACCAGAAGACCATAACTTACCCCAAGGTATAGCACATAGATGGACAGACACAGATATATATGTGTATTATAAACATTAACAAATAAGAATAATAAAATTATATAGTGTTTTAGTGCTTAATTAGACCACCACCCAATGTAAGGTTTATGCCACAGTTGCTCTAAATTAACAGTATTGGTAATTACCCCAAAAAGCTGAATCTGTTCATCTGGACGTAGCGTTTTCAGTGGGATAAACGTTTGACTCCTCAGTCTCTTCTTCAGACTGAAGAAGTCACCAGGAGGTGATGAAACGTTTATCCCACTGAAAACGCTACGTCCAGATGAACAGATTCAGCTTTTTGGGATTCTTTTACCTGGATTAGTGAGCATGCATCAAGAGATATTGGTAATTACCAAAATACTGCCACAGAGACAGTTTCTTTCCCCAGGCTGTCACTCTGATGAACACTGTGAAATAACCCACTGTTATATCATTCAGGACATATGCACATATGCACATTGCACTACTCAGTTTTGCACTCATAGTT
>VUQS01002239.1:43802-60650 GCA_015108495.1 Heterochromis multidens | reverse complement strand
CCTCATGAAGCTCATTGAGAGAAGGCCAAGAGTGTGCAAAGCAGTGATCAAAGCAAAGGGTGGCTATTTTGAAGAATCTAAGATATAAAACATGTTTTGGGTTATTTCACACTTTTTTGTTTACTACATAATTCCATATGTGTTCATTCATAGTTTTGATGCCTTCAGTGAGAATCTACAATGTAAATAGTCATGAAAATAAAGAAAAAACATTGAATGGGAAGGTGTGTCCAAACTTTTGACTGGTAGTGTATATATCACATAAGAACTACAGATTTAGTGTCTTTTTATAAATACATATAGTGTACTTTCTCTACAGTTTTGTGCTTTTAGTTCTTGGTTCATTAAACCACAGCTGCTTTCTGAAGGAACTGAAAACAAAAAAGGAAAATGTCACTGAAGAAAAGCTTGCTTTCCACTCTGCCATTACAATCCAACCATAAATCACTAACAGTTACACTTTAACCACTCCAAACTTACTCAATGCATAACAAGTTTATTGCTGACACTAGTTCAAGCAGAGTGCACATGTGTGTCATATGCTGATCATAAACATGGATGATGCTGTTTCAATCATCTGACTACATTTACCACAATACACACTCACATACCATTTTCCCGCATTCCTTTCATATTAACAGAACAGTAAATGAATATCTGTATGCCAGTGTCTCATGAAAGAACGATCCCTGTAACTTATTTTCTTTTAAACTAAAATATACAGTATTTTTTCACAGAGCCATACCATCTTTAATGTATGAAACAGCCACAAAATACCCTTCTGTATTAGAGAATACAGTGACAAAACCATTTACACAGAGTGATATTCTTGAGAAGTTGCTACAGTAGGTTTCCACAAGACTAAAACTATGTCAGTATGTTAAAATGAATAAAGATGAAGATCAGTTTCACCAAAATACAACCATCTGAATTGCAACAAGAATAAGAGCAGTCTGAGAGAGCTGAAAATTCCCTCCACACCATCAGTGGATGCTGAAGCATATCTAGATACAGAGTAGTTTATCATATTTCTTACGAATATCAAGAAGATGTGTCCTGAATTTTCCTATTTCATATATGCATTTGCGAAGATGCAAAAACTATTTTTTTTTCCTGTCTCAAAAACTGCTTCCAAAATTCTTGGATTCACATGGAGTCCAAAAGTCCATCACCTCCAAATTAGATAAAGCACCCAACTCTGGTAAAATTTTCACTCAAATCTATCCATAACTTTTTGAATAATCCTGCTAACAATCAGAAAAGACAAACCACATTAATCCCATATACTCCTTGGAGAAGGAAACTGCAACAAAAGAAGAGAACTGTTAATATTTTAAGTCTCTTAAAAAAAAAAAAAAAGGACCACATTAGATAAACTACGCTAAAAATAACAAACTGTCTCAGCCGGTACTCGAGCCTGAGAGATATAGGATTTGCAAGACCAATATTGATATCTGGTGATTTAAAAATCTGATATTCCAATATCTCAGTCAATATTTTTGTTCTTTCTGACACACGAAACATAAACAGCTTTCCCTAACATTTCTTATGTGTAGTTATTTATTTACTCATTTATGCTATGCCAGACTCTGCTCGAATCAGCTGGTTGTTGTGTCTTTATCCTTCCAAACATGTGTGTTGCCCACAGGGGAGTTGTCCACCAGAGGACAATCTTCAAACTATGCAACATCAATACTCATAACATGGTTGAAGGATGTTTCTCTTCTCTCTTCCTTACTTTTAAAATTTTCAATTATTGGCCGTTATAAACGATGATGCCGATATATCGGCAGATAACTAATATCAGCCGTTAATAATCGGCCCACCGATAAATCAGTCTGGCTCTAGCCAGCACGCCAAAATAAAGTTGAGTAGTGGAGTAGGGATTCTTTAAAATAGACTGTGTGGCTTTTAGCTAAAGAAAAAGTCTGGCCTGGAAAAAAACTAATTGCTTGGATACAAAAAATAAATAAATTCTAAAACTTATAAAACTCCCTGCTTAAATTAGAAGAAATAAAGTAACATTTTCAAAGTTGAACATTTTTGCAACAATTACACATGCATCATCTGCAGCTTTACACAAAAACACTAACAAAACCCTCCTGTTTGCTGCAATGCAAAAGAATGAAACAGAACAGGCATGGACATGCAACCTAACACGAGGCATTTAACACACATGAACATTTAACAATACCAAATAAGTTATAGCCTTTAGTCAATGTTGAATAAAACAATTTACAGTTGGTATAGATAACTGGTGACATAACCATCCACTCATATCTATTCCCCTAACTGTGGATTTGACTCCAGGCCATTCACGCTATATTTAATACCTGTATGAGCAAAACAAACTTATACCTGGGCACTCCTGCATGGGCCTAGCTAGTCTGGTTTCATTGCAACCTGAGCCTCGCTATTGTCTAGTTCCCCTGCTGCCTCTCACACATACACACAGACACACACACCCTGACGGACTAGTTAGACGAGAGAGCGAGAGAGAGAGAGAGAGCGAGAGCAAGATGATTGCATATCTAGATTGACATGACTCTGATACACATATGATTGAGTCCTAGCAAGCACTGGTTATAGCACATTTTTAAAACTTAAAAACGGGAACGGGAATACTATTTTGGAGGACAGTCAGACTTGTCCTCCAACATTTAATCAAGTCTCCTTATTGCCAAAAACTGGGTCCCAGTAAAGGTGCTTAGGGAAAACAGACGACCCTTTGACAGTGAAGGGTAACTAGCAGATTTCCTAGGTCACCATCTGATTCTGAAAGGGAGCAGCAGAGGAAACCTTTTGGACAGATGTGTGAGGGTCCTTTTTTTATGAGCCTTTAGAAGGCCAGATGTGTTTCAGGATAACATCAGTTCACAGAGCCAGCAGATCTAAAATGCTACGTACACACACAAACACACTGCAATTTAGGCACAGCAGAAAACAATCTTTTTACACGTGGTAGGATGGATTGAGTATTTTTACAATGTGAAACCAACACTGACACAGTCTTTGTATACATACTGCAGCCTTAAACAATATTTTAGTGGCTTTCTTCATACAGGTGTAGTGTGGTTTAACTCTTTCCTCCATTTGACAACCTCCCCTGTACCCCGACTTTTTCAGCTTCGTAGGCACAGAATACAACACAAGTTTCTTCTTTCTTTGGGTTTTATAAGAAGGGCAGAGGAGACTCACAGCAAATTCAATGTAAGTTAGCTTTGAGCTCCGTGCATGATGTGGGGAATTCAGAGCAGGGGAAAAGTCATGGTTTAGATGCTAATGTAAACTCAAGCTTTCAGTGTTATGCATACAACTACATGTATGTATGTGTGTACAGACTACGTTGGCCCATTGCACACAATAACACGGTATGTAGTTTAGTTACACAAATCACTGGGTTCATTTAAATCTGCCAGTCGTCAAAACGAAAATGACTCTTACAAGACTTGACTGTATGCCAGATGGTGAGCTCATTACATCGTCTTTTTAAGACTTATGTAAATTGTGTATTGGGATATTGCATCTAAACAAATATAACCCACATTGAAAAGAAATAGGAAAAACTTTAAGTAAATGTTTGTTTTATATGAGCAGTATGTCTCAGACGTATATGTCTCACACCATTACTCATGATTCACTCATCAAAGTGGCTCCTTTTCCTTTTTCCAATCCAGCGTCATAAGAATTCTGTATGAATCAAGTAAATGTAATGTTATATGAAAAAAGGCAAAGGGGCTATCAGTGCTTTTGAAACATTTTAACAGTAGTGCCATATTATTAACCATGAATATCTTTGTTGACTAAAACTATGATTTGTAATTTTCATACCATTACATTTCTACACAGTACCAGTATACACTCACTGGGCACTTCATTAGGTATACCAATTCAACTGCTTGTTAACGCAAATATCAAACTCAATGCAGTTAGACATGTAGACATAGTCAATACAACCTGCTGAAATTTAAACTGAGCATCAGAATGGGGAAGAAAAGTGATTTAAGTGACTTTGAACATGACACAGTTGTTGGTGCCAGAAGGGCTGGTCTGAGTATTTCATAAACTGCTGATCTATTGGGATTTTCCCGCACAGCCATGTCTAAGGTTTACAGAGAGTAGTCTGAAACAGAAAATATCCAGTGGGTGGCAGTTCTCTGGGTGAAAATGCCTTGTTGATTTCAGAGGTGAGAGGAGAATGGCCAGACTGTTTTGAGCAACAGTAACTCCAATAAACACCCGTTACAACCAAGGTATGCTGAAGAGCATCTCTGAATGCACAACACGTTGAACCTTGACGCAGATGAGCGACAGGAGCAGAAGACCACACTGGGTGCCACTCCTGTCAGCTAAGAACAGGAAACTGAGGCTACAATTCACACAGACTCAACTAAAGTGGACAATAAAAGATTGGAAAAACCAACTGAGCATTGTTTAAATGTCACCGCTCACCTGAGTATTGTTGCTGACCATGTCCATCCCTTTATGGTCACAGTGTACCCATCTTCTGATGGTACTTTCAGCAGGATAACAACTCCATGTCACAAAGTTAACGGTAACAGTTAACAACTCAGAATACATTAAGCATGTTGGTCCAGCTGCTGTTTTGTTAAATTTGTTGTCACAGTATCTCTCACTAGTGCCACAGCACATTAGTATTAGCCCTATTGTGAAGGGTAAAAATATTGATTTTTGACAGCACTTTTAATATTAACACACCTTCTCTCTACTGAAACACTGCACAACCCTTTAGTTGGAGACTATACTATATCCAAGTTGTAGCCTCCTAGCATATATAAGTCATATCAGATGGAGTTAATGGTTAATCCACATGATCCACATTCAGAGTGTAACACACTGTACTGGCCTGCACAAGTTGTCCTTTCAACATGTGTATACTGGGGGACAAAAAAAAAAAAAAAAAAACCTGTTCACAGGCTGTAGAGATTCTGTCAACATGTCACATGATAAGTGCAGTCATGCTTAGACACTCCCTGAAGGAAGGGCAATTCTCTCTACATGCTGTTTCATACCATGGTAAAGAGTTATCTGAGGAGATGTTTCCACTGAAGGCATGCACTTTCTGAGTTAATAAGCTATTTAAGGAAATTTTCCACTGGATATACGGGAACACTGTGGTATCATTGTAAGGGATATTCCAATGACACCACTATGTGAGACGCTCTTCATTTGAGAGGTGCATCCAGATTTAAAACTAAGGGCTTTGTGAAGTGTTGTCTATTGAAAACTCAACGTGTCTAAGACTCTTAACTATCATGCTGAAAGGAATGGGTTAGCATTTTGTCGAGCATGCTTATTTTTAGACAAGAGTTAACGATCCAATCCTTGATAGTAACTTTACTTTGTTAATCATGTTAATAGATGCAAGCAAATACATTTATTTCCCATGTACATAAAAATAATTTGGTTTTTTTTAGTGTTGAATGGATTTAAACTGATATGACATGTTTGTTGTCTAAAGAAAAAAGTGCTTGCTCTCAGCACCCAAAACAAGCGTCATAACCTACAGTCAACCACATAAACCAGCATGAATCGTGTGAGGGGAAGGTATCATGGTCAGTCAGTCAGTACACACACACACACACGCACACACACGCACGCACAGCTGGGAGCCTCATGCTGAACCTTAACTGTGATTCCGGCACTTTTTAGTCAGCGATTAGATAAATCAAGCATGCTTGGGCTTTTTTTCTGAGATGAATGAGCTGTTTGTTTGTGAGTATGCACACAGGCCTGATGACACAGCTCAGTGGACTGCTGAACAGATTTAGTAATTATCACATCCTGCACTTTCATATCGTGGACACACACACACACACTTACACAGAGGAAGTACAGTGGTTTATGTGGACAACCACTGAAACTCATTGTGCTGAAGCCATCTATGCACGTGTGTGTCTGTGTGTAGATACCCAGATGTTTTTTTTTCTTAACCAAATAGTTGAGATATACTGTAGATGTGAAACTTTCAGCTGGTTTCTGGTTGGTGGGCAGTACCTGTACCTAGTCACATACTCACAAACCCCACTATATAACACAGAACAGTAGAGAGTTGACTTCTCTTTAGAGAAATGGTTGCGTCAGTTCAATTTTAGGAGAACTTCCCTGAGTAAATTGACCAACATATCAGCCCAGTAAGACAACTGTTTTATTAAGCATTTTTCAAGAAATGACTCTAGGAATTTTGGATGTCACACCAACCACTTCCTGTTTCTTGTCTTGTGACCACAGTTTTGTAGTTTCATTTTTTCTCCTGTTGACCTGTGGGTCGACAAAAGAATGTAATTTGTACTGATTGGATTTCTACCAAAGAATGTCTGCTCCCCCCCCGACACATGCCTGAAGAAGATCCGATGGATGGAAACCAGCTAGAATGGGCTCCAGATCCTCCCTCCAAAACCAATAAGGACATGGCCTGCACCATAATAGCCAACTAAATTTTTATTAGTTGGCCAAGCTGACTGGTCAGTTGAACATAAGTCAATCAGAAAATGAGTCTCGAAATTTGCCGTGTGGGACCCCATGGTAGTGACATGCAGCCTCTGCAGGAGAAACAGTCACTTGAAATCCACTGACTGCAAACATAGCTTTCAATTTAAAAACATGCAATAGTTTAGTTAGCTACTCAGTATGGTCGCTGCCTTTCAATGTCTGACAGACTGTCCTCTAGCTGGGTGTTAGGACACATTCTGAATTATTACTGCTTTTACTGTTCTCATTAACAGGCGGCCTGCTTCATGTGCGCACAATTTTGCAAAATTTTTATTTTAAAGTCTTATTATTACAGTTTTAAATTTCACTCTATTGTAGAACAGTGCTAAAAATGTAATTTAGAACGCTCTTTATCCGGCCCTTATCCAGACTAGTAACTAGGAAACTATATCATTTTTCGTTGGGAGTAAGAATGTAGTACATGTGCACTTAATTGATGTTTTGGTATCGCACACTGAATTATAATGGCATTGATAGCATCAAATCATGGTATGGATACATTCCTAGCTAGTACTAAGACCTTGACTAGCATTAACATCATCTAATGCTGCTTTTCTACGGCTCTTTTGCACCTTTTTAACCATGAACATTGACCCAAAATGTACCACACTGTTTCTCTTGCATCTGCTAAGAGGGTTTACATGAACAATGGAGAGTCTAGATTAGATCAGCACAAAGCAGTGTTTGTTGAAGACCACCTTGAGACAATACAGGGTCACAAATGGCTTTAAATTGGTTCACAAATGGCTGTAGAAATATGAATCCGTTTGGAATCATATTCAAAACTTTCAAAACTCAACTCTGAAATCTATACTGTGAGTTTCATCGAATATCAATTACTGGATGAAAATAATATATGTCAGGGGAAAAAAATGGTATAGTAAGTATGTTTCCCACTCTCCAAAGAAAGAATAACAAATCTTTTACATGCTCATCTCTTTTACACAAAAAGACATGTTTCCTGGCTTTGGAGGTAGGCTGCTACTCTCGGCAGTCTGCCTACCTGACATAGTACGGTCTGGGGTGCCTGCTGTAACTAGGGGGTACTTGGCGGACAGGTTACCTAGGTAACCAGCAACCCTCCATGCTGAGCAGCTAGTGAGAGTATGTGCAAATGAGCAGCTCAGAGTGTAGGCAACACAGAGCATTTTTATGGGCCTCTGAAACTTCATTGGCCAAATAAATAGCCTGGGAAAACTCTTGCTGTTAGGATGAACATTGTTTCCTCATATGCAAGCAGGCTGTATGTTAGACAGGGGAGGGAGAGTGAAAGAAAGGAAAGACAGGAAAGGGGAGAGGGGGGCATGTCCTAGTTACACTCGACCCATGTATATGCATTCTCTAAATGTGTGTCTGTGTTTATGGTATGCAAAATATGGCAAACTTCTGACAAAGGCCAGTGACTCCCATACATACTAAATCACAACAAGAAAGACCCCACAAATACATCCCTTGTATTTCTAGTATGCAATGCGAGCAGCTAGATAAGCAATCAGGATTTACAGAAATCCTGGAGATGATTCCTCAAAGGCCACAGCTAATGTCAATGAAGACCTCAGACCATTGGGACTGACATTCATCATGTCATAGGAGACTTGTTTTTTTTTGTTTTTTGTTAGATTTCCTAATATTTCATTGAGGAAAATGAATTAAGAGCAAACTATACTAGCCCTGCAAGAAAGTCTTCATCAGTTTCATCATCTATTAAATTCCTTGATCCTGCAAAATATCCCAATAAATATCCCAGGTGCTTTTCACCTAGTTATGAAATTGTACGCTTTGCTTAACAAAATGAGAAATTCTGGGCATTTTCACAGTTTCCTGACTCTTTATACACTGATCAGTAAAAACAAATAAGTAAGTGAATTGAAACGAAAATAACTGTTAGCTGCCACTTTAAACTGCTGATGAAGACTAAGTGGATCTTGAGTGTAGATTAATAACATAACTAAATAGAAGGTGTGTAAAATTTATCTTGTGTACATATCCCATTACTTAAGTACTTGGTTTTGAAAATAAAGCTCAGATTCAGATGACAAAGTCAGTTATCCTAAAGCCTAATTTAGCTCACTACAAGATGTTTCAGACTGAAAGACGGATGCAATGTTGTGTTGTCTCACTAGCATTCTTTACTCACACCAGTATTATATCCAGTTTAACTCAAACAGACAAAAATCTTCCCACATTCAGCCCCTGGGAGAAAATTTTTTCAAACAGCATTTTACCATCACTAAAGTCTATTTGAGGCTCTGTGACATTAAACCATTTTGAACGACTTCCTATTTTATCTTGGCCCGTGGGAAACCCCTTTCCAAACGTATCTGTGCTGGAAATATCCGAATATGATCCCGGGACAGAGGAGGATGGGTTGGTTGAAGTGTGTTGGCATAAGGACGGAGAAGAATGAAGAGGTTGCAATTACCAACCAGCCAGCCACGAGATAAAAAGGTTCAGTCTCCAAATATGAGTCTTGACATTTAATCCACACCTCTGATGCCATAACTTGACTGGCAAAGTTGGCATTTCCATATCAGCTCATCCTTTTACCTACTTAGAAGTTCCTCCTCCTGTAATCAGTGGCACCAGCTTTGGATTGATGACTAGTGAGTTTCCCACATTCATCTCTTGACTGCTAACTCAAGTCTCAGCCTGCCCTAAATCAATGAGGGTGAAGATGCCTTTAGGGAAACACTGAGACAGATCACTAAACTTGAAACTGAGGACACCGAGCGTCTTGAGGTTGTCCTTGTGAAACACTGCAAGACACTTAGTGTTTTGTGTATAAGCCTGTAGCAATTGGGTATCATGTCCATCTAGACAGCAGATATCATCAGTCCAGCACGTGAGCAGGTTTAGCCAGCAGCTGACGTGTTTAGTACACAACAAGCAAAGGACATCAGCTGGAGGACATTTATTATCTATGAGACCACCTCTGCATTTTCTATCTTACAAAAGGCTCCACAGCCTATTAAATCCTTGCCTGGATCTATTTTAATTTAATGTACCAAGGCATGTTGCTTCTATGTACAGGTAATAATTATATAAAATACTATATATAATTTTGCAGATTTTTGTGTGGTAAATTTTCTGGAAAGTCTATATTAATTTCAGAAATGATGAGGCAGTAGTGTTGGCTTTTGTCTAATCAACAGAATTGTATACTAAAAAATTAAAACCACAACATCACAATAATGTAAACAGGATGCTGAGAAAAAGAGCTCTGCTCACTAACTTGCAACAGAGCTGCTGACTGTTTCCATAATGAGCAGATGATGTGCCTGTTACTTTCTTGATTCAATAATTAATAGCAAAAAGTAAGAAAAAAAATGATGAAAAACAAGGGAAAAAAAAAATCACTGACACCAAACGAGCAAGCAAATAAAAATCACTAACATTTTATACAGCCCGCGACTAAGGGCATAATTCCCCTGTAATTAAATGGAACTTCGATGTATTTTATTTGAAATTACAATGTAAATATATTTACCAACAAAATCTTGAAGGTAGGTACACTAGAATAAGGGGGTAACAAGTCAGGTTTCTACACAAAAATTATACTGTAAGTAAATTGAAGTAGTATGTAAGTACTGCGTAAGTAATTTTAAGTACTGCATAACTTCATGTATTTTACAGGAAAGAAGAAATAATTAGATTGTAAGTACATTTAAGTAGTGAATAAGTAATTTTAAGTAGTGCCTAAATTCTGGGTATTTTACAGGAAAGGAGACAAATTATACTGTAAGTACTGCATAATTTCTTGGTAATTTTGCAAAAAACAAACAATATTTCCCCATTTTTCTTACACTGTAAGTAGACTGTACTTTTCAGGGTGCGGGCTATATTACGGAGTGGCTTAACCTTGCCTAACTTCCAGGTATTTTACAGAAAAGGAGACACTCCTTTCCTGTACACTCCTTTTGAAAGTTATGTTTGAACAGTGACTGTGAAAGGAAAAAAAAGTTAGACTTGGCTCCATCATTATAAGGTCACACAGGCCTGCAAATTTTGATGGCATTTATTTTTTCTTGTAAGTTAGAAAGGGAGAAGAGTCCTTACCATATTTATATTGGTGAACTAAAAAAAACAATTGAATAACAGAACATCCATCATGCATATCAACATAATAAATATTATATAAAGACGTAAAAGAAATAAAAGGTGTAAAAATACTGCATATTTTAAAAGTACAGCATATTTAATATTAACAATTTAATATATTATTGTTTGTTTTTCTGCAAAATTACCATGAAATTGCACACTACTTAAAATTACTTATGTAGTTCTTAAATTTACTTACAGTATAATTATTTCTTTGCTTCCTGTAAAAACCTGACTTGTTACCCCTTATTCTAGTGTGCCTACCTTTAAGTATTTGTAGGTAAATATAATTACATTGTAATTTCAAATAAAATACACTGAAATTCCATTTAATTACAGGGGAATTACGCCCTTAGTTGTGGGCCGTATTTTAAAGTCTTACCTAAAAATCCTTAGATTTGATAAGTAAACAAAATTTAACCTCATTTTACACACAGCAATAATTAATGAAGCATACCCTGATAAGTGAGCACAGTTGAAAGATATCCCCTTAACAGGTCATACAATATTGAGTATTAACATTTGTCTGGTTCCTTATTCCTTTTTTAAACTATTTATCAAGTTCACGTTTTTTTTAAATGAATATATTTATACAAAAACAAATAATAGCAATAGGCCAATAACATACTTTATCATACTTCAGCCAGGCAGGCTTCAAATACACTGGTGGAAACCCTGCATGTCATGACCACAAACCCACTGGTTTCAGACTCTGCATTTTAAAGATCAACATGCTGCCCCCATGTTTTGTTTTGTTTTTTTAAACAAAGTTACAAAAATAAGTTACTAGTTAACAGGACTAATAAAAGACTAGAATTCACTGAAGAAAACATCAGCACAAACTTCTTGTCTGTGGCACACTGTAAGCCATATTATTTGTCATATAATTCCATTGAAATGCTCCAAAAGGCACCAACATCACGAAAAAGGTGGAACGGTCCATGACTTGAATTAGCATGTGTCAGCAGACCGGTTGATGAAGTAGATCATGCCCCTAACGTTAATCTTTACCAGTACCCAAATGGATGAGTTATTTAAAAACATCTCTGCACTTAACCTTTGTTATAAAGGGGGAAACTGTCCATCCGGACCAAAACCATTTTTGTACCAGGCTGTAGAAATGATTTTTGATGCTGTAAAGGCCATTACACACTGAGCGAGTTGCGAAAAAGCGAAACGAAATTCAGAATTTTTCCGATCCGAACTTGTCTTGTAATGTATATACACACCGAACACATTGCGTTTTTGCAAAAAATTCATCCTCAAAAAACGCACACAAAAAAAAAAAAATGAAGTCGACATCAAGTGATGATCTGTGTTTGTTTCTAAACAGGAAAAGGAAGAAATGGAGATTCTGGATTCATCCAATTCTCACAAGAAGACAGCAGGAGGGAGAATTTCATGGTTTGGTCCAGGAGTTGAAGCTGTATCACGGCCGCTTTTGTACATATTTCAGGATGTCAGTGGGGCAGTTTGAACTCTTGTTGGCAGAGTTGGGACCACATCTGAGGAGGCAGAGAAATTATTTCAGGGAACCGATTGACCAAGAGCAGAGTCTAGCTGTGTGTCTGAGGTAAAATAGTATTATTTTACTATTTGTATATTCAGTACTGTTGCGCGTTCTGAGCTACGAGCACACTTGTCAAATGCAGTGGTCTGATTGGTCAGATCTGTTTATTCGGATCTGAAAAATAGAGCTTGGTTCGAAAAAAGCAAATTCGTCCAGCAAAATTACGCAGTCGGTGTGAACGAATGAATAGGTGAGTCTGAAAAATATTTTTAACACACGAAATATTCACACAAATTTTACACGTCCAGTGTGTAAAGGCCTTAAGGCTGAGCATTTTAGCCTTAGAGTCTGTGGGGATTGACTTGCTTTTAAAGCCGGCCTCAGGGGGCCATTGAACAAATTGCAGTTTTCAGCTCTTCCGTGCGGTCTTCATTTTTCAGCCCCAGGGGGTTCTGCTTGGTTGTAAGTGCCAAATTCCAAAATGTAATACTGATAATTATAAAAATCGTAGCAAGCTTATTTCCTTTAAATTGATGGATTATTCCAGATCAACTCAAAGTATTGCCAACAAAGACAGTATACAACCAAAGACAGACAGATATTAAAGAGATACACAGATCTAATAGTATTTTTAAGATGTATTTTCTTAAATATTAGCTGTTGGTATAAGATTTACTATTGTCTGTGTTCATGTTACACAAGCAGAGATTGACAGCAGCCAGCCATTCAGCAGAGGTTTAGTGTAATGACTGGTTTGGAGTTCTAGGGAAAATTTACCAGAAAAATTCCCAACATCTTCCAATTTTCCACATGTCTTAAAGAAGCATTTTTATCCATTGGCTAATAAAGTAACTGACTAATAAACAGTTGACAGACTGACTGACTCCTGCAAGACAGTGCAACACTGAACCCAGCTGCAGCTCCGACAAGTCATGACTCTAAGCGTCTAAAAATGGTTCTGTCTGTGGTGAATCACTTTATACTTCCTGAAAATAAATTAGAATAAATGCTGCAACATCAAATTTTAGAAATAGTAAGATGTTATGTTTATGATTAGTATGAGGAAACACAATAAATGAGTTATGTACCACAAGTCAAAGATCTAAAAATAGGCCAAACATCACTCACTGTTTCTCAAATTGGAACCAGTATGGAAATTCTAGAAGACTTGTAACCATAATTAATCCCCCAGTTATTGTACAAATAGTATTAACAATCTCAAAGTTTAAAAAGAAAAACTTATATAGCAAATAGAAGCAGTGTTCACACCAACAATAAGGCCTGACACAGCTAGGTCAGATAGCACACGCTGACCCATTTAGACAGATGGGAAAAAAGGTTCATCCTGGGTCACAGCACTGGTATGAAAGGGGCACAGGTGTCCTGGGGTCTGAACTCAAGAGGAGCTTGACTGCTAAACAGCTGGGAGGATGGATGCAGCTGTGATCGCATCCAGAGGGAGGCAACAGGAGGATAAGAGGAAGGAAGAGAAGAAGGGACAAGGGGAACAGTGGGGATAAATTCTGTAAAAATGCCAAGAGGAAGAAGGCTCTGTGTTTGTGTGTGTACTAGCCTGCCAGAATGAAATGAAGTGGGATGGTGACTCTGTAATTCATTTTCTTCTTTTTGTAGCCAACTGCTTCATCTCACTCACTTCATCTCCCTTTCCTTGTCTACGGCATCCCTGACATTGCTGGCACCATTCAAATGCACAGATTCTGGTTAAATCCCAACATTACATCTGGGATAGGAGGCACTAAAATTACTTTCCAGACAGACTGGTTGATTACTAATTGAAACATTGTCTTTTCTGAGCTCTTCAAAGCTTTGCACACCCAACAGGTGTTTTCAATGATTTTGCTTAGATCTCTGCTGTGTTGAAGTTGGGCAGTTTCAGGAAATCTTGTCAGGTTCATAGACAGATGCATGTAAAAGCCACTGTGACAGCACCCCAAGTGAGGTCCATTGTGAAGCCTTGAGCCGACTGTTTTTGCATCGCTGTATTGGTGGATGTGGACTCTAATGGGGACCATAATTTACAAAATGAAAAACAGATTGTATTCAGCATTTCTTGAAACTTGCAACTAAGGTTAAAAAAAAAAAAAAAACTCCTTATGGAGACGATGTGGCTCAGGTGGTAGAGCAGGTCATTGGCTGACAATCACAAGTCATTAGCCAATGAGCATGCAGCATCCTAAGTTTCATAAGTCATATCAACCCCTCGCTCTTCATGTCTGCTTTCAGAAAACCAAGATCTACTTAACTACTAACCAATAGGGGACTCATGGTGGCTACATTCGTATTTTATATTGTCTAAGCTCTGATATAAGTAACATATTGTATAAACTAATGAATAACCTAAATCACAGCATCTACCAAGTCATCCCAACTTATCATCATTAGCCAGTTCGATGTTCCAGTCATCAAATCCAAAATATTTTAACAGACACAAACATGCGATTTTAAGATGTTTGGGAGAAAAAGAAAGTTGACAAAAAGACAGTTTTGTAGAGTCATTTCCCCTGCCATTTAGCAAAACTGATTAATGTTTGGATCCGTTTATCTAAACTCATTATGCTCTGCTTTGACCCACTATATCCTATTCATACTTGATGTACCCTGTCTCTAACGATTTTCCCGCTGGGATCATTAAAGTTTCATCTCATCCATTATGTCTTTAAAATCTACTTGTTACACAGTCCATCCGCCTTCATCAATTCACCTCCTACCACCCAACGCCTCCCACTTCTCCTATCATTAAACCTCCTCCCTCTGTGGGTTTTCTTCACTCACACTTCCCTCATTCCTGTCCACCTTCATCTTCATCCCTGTCTCCAGGAAATGTGTGTTGGCGAAGCTTCCGTTAATTAAGAAAGACATCCACCCTAACAAGCAGGACGTCCACGAAGCAATGTGGGCATCAAGTACCATTGGCGTCACACATCCAGGGCTGAAAACAACACGTTCTCTCACTAGCACCTACAAAAACACCCCCCTCCACATTCATGCAATGTGTTGACAAGCTTGGCCAGGCCGAGTGTAACAGCTTGTCATGTCCAGGCCACTGCCCTTGGCTTCAACGTGACTTCATTCACACCCGCTGTGACCTGCAATGAACCGGAACACTGCCCAGTTAAACAATAGGAACCCTCTTCTAAGACCTTCCACTATCAAAGTGGAAGTCAAAGAGAAGACACAACCAATACAGGTTTGAGATTTGCTCTGTGTTTACAGCACACAGACAGGCATCACACAGAGCTGTCAAAATATATTATACATCCAGATACCAGGGCAAAATGCTCTCCATAAAAGAAGAATAATTACTGCGCATGCTACAAACCACATGTACTCTTAGGGTATCAGTTTTATATCAAGAGTAAGACAGACTTTGGGCTACTGAGTGAATGGAAACTGGAAGCAGACACTATCAGGAGTCTGTGGATATCAGACTAAAACCAGACACAACCTCAATGGAAGAATGAGTGAGGGGAACTCTGGAAAAAGATCAAGGCAGTTTTGGTTTTTGCTGTTTATTTTTTAAGATCGATCAGACCTAACTGGGCCAATATTAACCATTGCACATTAATTACCCCAGAGGTTGTGCGGCTGGCTCCAAAAAGGTGTCAGTCCCCATAGATTTCATGTTCAAATGACTAACTTTACAGCAGAAAATAGCTACTTTCACAACATCTGTTCAGAATACGAAGTCTATACAACTCACCCATTTCCATTTTATTAAAGCTTAAATTCATGCATGATTAAGAGGTGTGGTCACTTTGTCAGACAAGCAGATGTCATTAAAAGTGGCTGTCTGCTAATCTGAGACACTGAACTGGACCTTTTGGCTGCTTTGTGGTGTTGGTGCCTCCTAGAACAATTCTAATCCTTCGCCCGGTCAATAATATGGATCGCTGTGCAGTTAAGTGTACTAACAGTCCAGCCAATGAAATTCAAGTGTTATTTTCTTTACATGTTAGCCAGCATCTGTAACTTGTGTGTAGGAAACTGTTCAAAAGGAAGTGAACTACTACATTCTGTAGATATGTAGCACAACAGGTACGGGTCAGAAAACAATAGTCATAGAACAGTATGTAATATATGTGCAATATACAGCACATCCCCAGAGATAAACATGAAAAAAAATGCAGACAACATTGTGATCTGTAGTGAGAGTAGGGAGCAGGGGGAAGAGAGCCTGGAGAGGTGGAGGCATGCACTGGAGAGAAGAGGAATGAAAGCAAGATAGAATACATGCGTCTGAATGAGAGGGAGACAGGTGGAAAGGTGAACATGTAAGGAGTGGCGATAGTGAAGGTAGATGAGTTTAAATATCTGGGGTCAACAATCCAAAGCAACGGAGAGTGCACAAGAGAGGTGAAGAAGAGAGTGCAGGCAGGGTGGAGTGGGTGGAGACGAGTGTCAGGGGTAATTTGTGACAGAAGGATATCAGCAAGAGAGAAAGAGAAGGTTTACAAGATGGTAGTGAGACCTGCTGGTTTGGTTTGGAGATGGTGGCACTGACAAAAAGACAGGAAGCAGAGCTGGAGGTGGAAGAGCTGAAGATGCTAAAATTTTCATTAAGAGTGGCCTGGATGGACAAGACTAGAAATGAGAATATCAGAGGGACAGCTCAGGTTGAGAGGCAAGGCTGAGATGGTTTGGACATGCGCATAGAAGGGGTAGTGGATATATTGGACAAAGGATGTAGAAGATGGAGCTGCCTGGCA
>VUQS01002239.1:15087-43782 GCA_015108495.1 Heterochromis multidens | reverse complement strand
ATGGACAAAATTAGAAATTAGTATATCAGAGGGACAGCTCAGGTTGAGTGGTTTGGAGACAAAATTGAGAGGCAAGGCTGAGATGGTTTGGACATGCGCATAGAAGGGGTAGTGGATATATTGGACAAAGGATGTAGAAGATGGAGCTGCCTGGCAGGAGGAAAAGAGGAAGACCACAGAGGAGGTTCATGAATGTAGAGGAGGAGGACATGGAGAGGGTTGGTGTGACAGAGCAGGATGCTAGGGATAAGGTGAGATGGAGGCAGATGATCTGCTGTGGTAACGCCTAAAGGGAGCAGCTGAAAGAAGAAGACGACGAAACAGAAAAAAATGAATAAATAAATATGCAAATGTGAGGTGTTTGGGGCAAACCAATTGCTGAATCGTTACAAAACATAACAAACGGGTGCAGCTGCTGTCAGCACTGAGTTCAGGTTCAATTCCACACTGGATAAAATATATAGCCCTGCTCTCTTTCCCAGCATTTTCTGTTTTTCTCTAACAATCCTTTCTAATAAAGGCACAATGCCAAAAAAATGTGTACTTACCAGATCGCCAACAACATCACTACAAATGCATCTAATGCTTGGTATGAGGGATACAAAACAATCTGAAAGCGGCTACAATACTGCCACAAAAACAGATGACGCTAGACTTTGATATAGGCTACAGTCTACAGTCTATAAATATCACTAACTCAAGCAGGGATAAACACCCTTGTATGAGTCTAAAGGCCACCTGATGCCAAGAATGCAAACAATCCTCTTGCTAAATGGATGAAATAATTTACACGTAACCCCAATACCCTGCACTCCACATCCCATGGGACATGTGAAGGAACAAAGTAAAAAGCCTTTTCCAAATGTGCACATCAGATGAAGGAAAGAAAAGCAAAGTCTTGTAAGCCCTTGTGCATGAGGTTAAAACCAGCTCGTTGTTCTGAATCTAAGTTTCAACAATCAGTCTCCTTTCCATCTGACAGCCTTCAAAGTGAAATCATGTCCAGCCTGTCCATTTTCCCTACAACTTTCTATTCTCTATCCCCTTATCCTCATCTTTCAGTCTGGCCGATCAGCAAAGACGACCGCCCGTCAGCCTCTTGTCCTTCAGTCAGACTTGGCTGCTCCACTCTGCTGGCCTCCAGCTCACCTCGCCCAGAGACCAAAGCACAGCATGGCAGCATCCTGGCACTAACGCACACACACACACATAAAACACAGACAGAGCTTTAATTCAGACAAACACTTGCTACTTCATGAGTGTGTGTCGGGAGGGCAGGAAGCCAGCGAGGTAATAGGATGTTCCTCGCTCGCTTTGTAACGTCTCAAAGAGCTGGGCTAGAGCCAAAGAGCGGAGTAAAAGCACAAAGCTACACTGAAAATAATGCTGGCTTCAATTCTTCCGGTTTAATTTAGGGATGACACCTATAAAGATGAAAGGGATGAAATGCAGACAAACAGAACTGTGGTCAGAGTGACCGTGTGTCACATCCAGCCGCTCAAATGTGAGAATTTCATACATCTCCTTGACTTGTATGACAGTAAAATAAATACCCTCGCGTTCTGAACTGCTCACCTTAGAATCTAGCAAAATGTGATGAAGACCAGAGGAACACAGTGTTAATTTATGTATACCTGACTTAAGGCAGCCACGGTCTTAATACATGAAGCAATATATGTCCAGTTGCCCAACTGGACATATATTAACAGTTTCTTAGCAGACAGCTGTAATCCTTCAGTTACACAGCTAGATTTTATTATTCTCAGGTGTTACTTGAAACCAGAGAGCCAAGTTCAATTTTATAATGAAATTAAAACAGAAAATAAAGTATACTGCCTGACATTAGAGGGGCAGTCATCTGTAAAACACAACAGCCAATCAACAGTTTTACGTGGTGTCTTATGGAGGATAATCTCTAATCTGACATCAGACAGCCAACACATTAATCCCATCAGCGGACTCGGGGATTATGACGGTGTGTCAGCCAACATCTACAGTCAGCAGATCGGATGTGCTTCACTGATGACAGGAGCATGTGATGGTATATCTTATCATTCATAATTTTCTGTTACTGATATGCAGTACTCCTTGGGTTTGTTTTACTGCTGTCTAACCAAGGTTAGCACAAGACATGGACCAAGACTGCACTTTACTGGTTTCCTTTGCTTCATTAGTGCGTTTCTACTGTTTTTTTTTCCTATAGATTTACTGCTCAAAAAGTCATGACATGCACACCTTTAGCACAGGGGCTCAAATATAAAACCTATTCAATGATCAGTCTCAGTGGAAATAGCAACCACCATTCACATCTCTTTGTGTTTAATCCACAGAACGTGCAGAAGAAAATCTGAATGGAAAACTTTCAAAGCAGACACGAGTCCAACAAAATCCTCACAAATCCTATGTGCTGTATTTCCCAAGCCCTTTTTTTTGCATCTCGGACAAGCAAAACAGTTCTCTCTTTGTTGGCAGCAGCTGATCGTGTTACATGTGAGGGCTGAGCAAGCAAAAAAAAAAACCCCAAAAAAACAAAAAACATGAGTTTATTTTAAAATGCAGATAATCACGGAGGTCAGCTGGAGGAGTATCATCCTGGGGAAGTGATGAAGTGCTCCCTCCTCTTTCTGCACACACACACACACACACACACACACACACACACACACACAGACACGAGTGGGGGGGGGGTTTGCTTCTGGTAGCCCTTCTGGTTACACAGCTTGTAATGGCCAACACCCAAAAAAAATACAGGATGGAGCCCACCACAACATTCATTTAACCAAAATCCACTAAATTAACCACACACTGTAAGTAGAAATTCTATTTTGAGACAGGGATGGTGTTAAAATAAAAAAAATAAAAAAAGATGAGATCATCTTTCATTCTGATCTCAACTGCAGCTCATGTTTGACAGGCTAATAAAATTTTCATGGGACTCATATTTAGCCATAGTTTCTCTATAAAGGCAGGACACGGCCTGAGGTCTACATCTATCGTTGTGTATGTCTATGATAAGCATGTGTTCCTTCCAGTAACATGGAAGTTGGGACAAAAGGCTGGAGAACTGGTAACAAAGGGACGCGTTATGCCAATTAGTAAGTGAATCAAACGGCTGTGAAGTTGAAATTCGTTTAAAGGAGACCGAGCAGGATGGTGGTGCCCCCTCCACCCTGCTGCCGGGAGTCCCTGCCAGAAACTGGGTGTAACACATACAAGAAAACCGTCAAGATACAACTTATTAACTTGCCAGACAGACAAAAAAATATATCCATTTAGCAGCACGGATATTATTAAAGTTGGCAAGTACCCCGGTGGAGGAGGCAGCCTGACCCCCGCCCCGGCTCGCTGTCGTGGCCGTGTGTCTGCAGACTTGCCTGCCTATTGTTTCCTCCGCTGTCACAGCCGTTAAGGTGCGCCGCGGATTAGCTTTAGCTTTAGCCTCGCCGGCTACAGCACCGCAGCCGGCCAGGCTAGCTCCAGCGCCTAGCCCCAGCGCCTAGCCGCTCCTCAACACAAAGCTAAAAGGTAACAGCACCTTTCTTCCGCTCGATTTCCCAAAAGTCGCCGCGGTGTCCGTGCCAAAACACAAAGCAAACAAGCCGAACAGTTTCTCAGACGCATACTTAAAAGAGTTGAAACGTACCCAGAGCTCCGTTCCCCAACTCATTGCGGATTTCTCTTTTTGAGTTCTCCAGTACTGGAAGCAGTTTTCCCCGCTCAGACTCTCCCAAACGGCCGCCGAGATTCGGGTCCTACTGACTGTCTGCCGACTAAACACACACACACTCCTCCTCCACCTCCTCCACCTCCTCCTCCTGAATCAGCAGGGACGCCCTTCCAGAGGCCCTGGATCACAGAGGAGCTAAAAAAACTGTGTTTGTGGTCAACATGAGTTTTAAGATTGATCAGCAAACATTTTAATCAATTCTCATTTTAGACCTAAATTATTTACATACTATCTGAAACCAATTAAAAAAAAAAAAAAAAAAAATAAAAAAAAAAAAAAAAAAAAACAAAAAAAATTAAAAGAAAAAAAAAAAAAAAAAAAAAAAAAAAAGCTTTAAAAGAACTTAAATATCCTATAATTTAAATTTGCCTGCAATGAGCACCCCAGCCTTGTTAGGTGCGTGTGACGTCACTGATGCTCGGTCCGGAATGGGTTGGGTCCCTCGTTTGGGTGTCTGGGTGGCAGCAAGAGAAAAAAATGTCAAGTCGATTACAGTTACCCAGGAAACAGTGAGAAATAAAGCGCCGCCTTACAATTTCAAAATAAAATAAAAAACAAAAGAATGTTGTGCATAATAATAAAAATGCATGTCAGCTATGATAAATATTAAAATCATCAAGTGAAAATATAAATTGATCTAAAGTTGTTCATTGTGCACTTTCACTGTATTCTGCAGTCGCCTGATAATAGCCTAAATACTACATTGGTTTTTTAATATTTTTCCAAAATAAAAATGTATTTTATTTACTCAAAATGCAAAAAGAAAAAAAAAGGAAAAAAATGCAACATATTAATTCCCATTTTTTTCCCGATCTACTGGTAAATGAAGATTTTATTTTGAAGGTCGCGGCCAGAAGTTGTGTTATTCTAATGCTGTGTGGTGTGACAGTGGTGAGGGAGGCTCATTGCAGGGAAAGTGAGAGAACAGAGAGACAGAGGGAGATGGCTGAAGGGAAGGAGGAGTGGACCAGGTCAGGAGCGAGTTTGGAAACCGGTCTAAGGTGACCTTGATCATCCAGAGGTGTCTGCGCTGTAGAAGGAGAGTCCAGACCGCACAAATCGCCCATCACAGCGCTCCGCCCGGCCTGCACACAGACTGTGTTGACAGGCACCGTCTTTGGCTGCCTATCCTGGGAACATTTTCACTGTCTGCGGATTTCCTAGCTGCAGGTTTGCTCAGCTTCACCCGAATCCTCCTTGGATCATTGACAGAGGAACCGTACTTGGATCCGTCACTGTGAGTGTCCGTACAGGGGCTGATACACTTCCATCACGAATAAATGGTTTTAATGGCGATGCTGTGCATCATAAGGTCAGCTGATCAGGGCCGGGTACTTATTGTCATACTTGTAAGGTGACACGATGTACAAAAACCCAGATTCGCATCCATGACGGGTGCTGATGTGGATGAAGCCACGCCCTCAGACAGCATTCAAATAATATTGTTTATGCCCCACGCATGAATGAACCCTGGCCTATTTACTGCAGCACAATCAGCAGAAGCAGCTGTCGGCGTTTACTGCGGGACTGTTGTAATATTTGGGTCTGCAGGACATCCAATAAGCACCTCACGTAATCCCTCCTCTGTATTAGATTCCAGCTTTAATTCATTCATTCCTGTCTGGTTTAATGCATGAAAAATGTGGAGATATTGTGAGTAATAATTAGCTCCAATTCCCAAAAGCTCATGCTTATTTATTTATTTATTTTTTGGAGGAGTTGTTTACAAGTTGAGATGGTTGGGGGAAGTGACTGGGATGTTTGTAATGTGTTGTTTTAATCCCAAATCTGCATGTGCGTGATGTCAGTTCAAATCTAAAGTCCTCTCTCACCCACAGATTGTGTTTCTGATGAAAAGGTTTTAAAATGGAAAACTCCCATAAATTGCCGGTCTAACAGTGAGTAGTGTGAGTTCAGCTTTCAGACTGCTGCAATGGGAAAGACGTTCCAAGGTTGCGCTGCAGCTACCGTGATGACAGAGACCTGTGTTTGCCGTGCACTTCTATCTTTCTGTGTGGACACACAAGCGCTTTATAGATGCATTTTACGCACCAGATGTCTTTCTTTTGCAACTACAGAGGTAGCCAACTATTCATACAACTGGCTCACACAAACACTCATGCATATGCACAGAGACTTTTATTGTGGCTCTATTTTTGTTCTGCTCCCCGAGCTGTTTGATCAGACACTCAGGTGAATTTGTTTCATCTGGTGTGTGTGTGTGTGTTTTCCAATCATACCCTGCTGTGCGACTGCCTCGACACACTGATCCCTGCAGGATACAGACAGAGATATACAAGGTTACCGTGAATGAGCACTGGTGTTTCAGACAGGGATCACAATACAGTGTGTGCCTTCTAGGGTGACTGTGAGGTCAGGTGGAATTGGCTGGCTAGAGGCTAAAAGGTTTGTCCTTTTAATTTAGCATTACTGGATCGATTAAGTAGAAAACTCTTAGTTCTCTTCTCCAATATAACATCGTTATCAAGAGTTGCACAGGGGACCTCTTATGTTCATTTCCAGCTCCATATTTTATTTTATTTTTTTATTTTGGACTCTACTGGAGTAGCTCTGCATGATTTACAGTTCAAAATGATATTTTATTATCTTATAACTGGGCCTTTGCACCACTTTTCTTCTTGTTTCCTGTCCCTCGCAAACAGAAGGCTTAAAAAGCAGGTGGGTGGAGCTTCTGTCCTCCATGCCAGAGCTGTGTGCCTGTGATGATCATATCTGCGATGTCCACTCTCACTGACACCAATCAGAGCCAAGAGTGGGGAAAAAAGTGTTAGCATTGGAGAGTTTAGAGAGGTCTGAAGCCCAGTCTTTTGGCTCACAGAGATTACTTGCACATATCCTGACCTCATGATTTGAAACTTTGGCCATGTTTGATATGAGGATGCACTATTGTAACAGTATATATATGACAGGAAATACAGCAAATAATAAATGGTCCCCTCAAACCACCGTCTGCTGTCATTTTAATCTTGTGATTTATGAAAACTGGTGTCTGCAGTGGGTAGGCTGTGGTTTATGCAGCTTGTTGGCAGAAAGCACAGTGCAGAGTCAGCAGCAGCACTTATGGTTAAAGACTCTGGGGAAAGAGAGAGACACATTGATTAAAGTGGACTTTGGATTACAGCAAACGGCTCTGTAAAGGTCTCTCCTTCCTCTCTTCTGTCCTCTGCAGGTGTCTGCGGCTGCTGTCTCTTGTCTGTCACCTGGACCTGTTAAAACAGTGGAGCGCCAGCTCCATGGCCCTCGTCTCTCTCCGCTAGCGAGAGGTGAGCCAAGCTGGCCTCCCCAGTCCCCTCCCTGCTCCAGGACCCGGAGTCAGAGCCTGAGCCCGATCAGCGGCACATCCACGAGGAGCAGTATGTGAGCGAGGGCGAGCGCAACCAGCCTGACACACGCCTGGCGCCTCCCGACTGCAGGGACGCCGAGACCATCACAGGTGCAGTGCACTGTAGAAATATCCTTAGAAGAACTCAGAACATCAAAATGTCCAATGATAGATAAAAAGTTTTCAATATGCAGTATTACAGTGTGGTAGTTACTGTTCTAATAAATAAGAATGGTAAATGATCTTTTTTTTTTATAGTTTTATCAATAATATAATGCTTCTAAAAAATAAACATCAATTTCATATGTGCAATTAAAAACTTAGTTTTTCAAAATAAAAGTTACTTTCCCACATCACCCACATCCATGTAGCCATGCTTCAAAATAAAGTGATACCAGTGTGTGAAAATAGTTTTTTAGGATTCTGCTCTCGCAGTCTTAATTAAGTTAAAATACATGAATGCTAGAATAAATAAATGTGCAGCAGTACTTGTTCTTCAGAAAAAATCCACATGCTCTTATTAAAGGGAACCTATTCTACTAGAGTACTTTGCACAATTGACATCCTTATTTATCTCATAATAGGTATCCTCTGTCTGTATCAAGCTGTTTCAGTGTCCTTCCCCTTCCTTTAAGCCAGCTTTCATCTGACTGGCTGCTCCTCGAAAACAGTAGCTTTGAACCCACAGGTGAGTGGGGTCGGAGCTGTGTGCCTGCGATAACCATATCAAGGATATGCACTCTCACTGACATCATATATAGAGCTAAGTATTATAAAACCTGTCTAAAGCTGAGCATTTAGATCAGACTCAAGCTTGAGATCTTAGCTAAACACGATTGTACATACAACGATCTCTTTATTTGAAACGCTGGCCGCGTTTAATATGAACATCGACCAGTATAACAGAATATATCTGATAAACTAAGGAAAACCATAAAAGGTCTTCCTACAAAAAATATGGAAAACCTAAAGGTAAACCTGCCTTTCAAATGTATGATCAGAATTGATATCGGCCTTCACAAACCTGACTCTGTGGTCTCACAGGGAATGAGTGGAGAATAAATCCACCCCTCTCATCCACCCTCATCCTCTCTCTCTCTCTCTCTCTCTCTCTCTCTCTCTCTTTAATGTTCAGATGTGTGCAATAGCACTGACCTGCCAGAGTTTGAGATCATCAGTCTTCTGGAGGAGCAGCTGCCGGTGTACCGTTTGCGGGCTGACACCGTCTACGGCTATGACCATGACGACTGGCTCCATACGCCCCTCGTCGCGCCCGAGGCCAGGCTCGACCTGACCACCGAGCAGATCGAAGAGACACTCAAATACTTCTGTAAGTCTGCCTGACCACACTGATACCTAAAGTGTTTAGTTTCATATTGACACAGAGGAAAAGTAAGAAGGATAAGCTGCTGAAGGTATGGCTTCAGAGGTGGATGATTTTACACCTAAACTGATTCTTAACAAGTCAATCTAATCTCATATGTCAGTCCACTGGTAGGTTCAAACATTTCACTGTCTTGTATTTAGAACACAGTACATTATAATACAACACAATGCATTTCCATAGTATGTAATAACATATGGAAATGCAGCTAAGATAAATATGTATGCCGGTCTGCTGAATGCGCTTTGAATAAAAATCTATTTAAAAGTATATAGTTAGAATTAGAGGATTAAAATTGAAATGTGTTTCTGTTTAAATAAGTATTTAAGTTGAAAAGCTTTAGAATACAAATAGTTCAAGTGGTATTTAAAAGTACAAATGGTAATAGACATATGCTCAAATGGGTTTGACATTATGAAAAGGTACTTGGGACGGGTTTTTTTGCCCTTACGGGGTCCTTGCTCCAACACATTTGAGAACTCCTTCTACGGTAGCTGATCAAGATTCATCTTAAAACTGTGTATATTGCCTGTTTCAAATAGCCCTCTGATGTCTTTAAGGAATTTCTTTGACTTCTCACTCAAATTGAGTGCATATGTGTCTTTAAAGCCAAAGCTCAAAGCTAAGCAAAAAACCATTTGGATACTTTGTAGCCCAAGAATGAGCCCTTTATTTCTTAAACACGAATGCATCTTCGTTTATTCAAGATAATTGCTGAACTTCTCATATATCATATCAACACTCTGCTTAATACGCTTTAAGAGTAAGGAGAAGAGGTTTATGGAGTAAGGAAAGCACTGTCTGCAGAGGCTTTCTCACATTAAACATTCATATGAACGTTCGCTGTCAGCGCATTACATTTTGCTTTGAATCTTTGATGATATTTGTTTATAAAATATAACCCAGCCATTGTGGGGCCAGAAGCCAGCATACTCCTAGTGCCAGTCCTAGTGCCTGGATTAATGGGGAGGGTTGCGTCAGGAAGGGCATCCGGCATAAAATCTGTGGCAAATCAAACATGCATATCATCAAGATGCAGGTGAAGGAGGACATGCAGAGGGTTGGTCTGACAGAAGAGGATGTTAGAGATACGGTGAGATGGAGGCAGATGATCTACTGTGGTGACCCATAAAAGGGAGCAGCTGAAAGAAGAAGAAGAAGAAGAAGAAAAAGAAGAACATCAGATATGTTTGAATAGAGTGATCTTCTATAAGATATTCTAATTTTAGATTTGGATTGGATTGTTTCTTTTCTAGTCTAATCTAGTCTAGTTTTTCCTGTCTAGATAGAGCTGAGAGTTTAGCCTCCAAACCCAATTCTGAAAAAGTGGGGACAAAATGAAAATAACATATGTAAAATGTACCATTTTAAGAAAACAATAAGGTCATTTTGAATTTGATGACAGCAACACGTCTCAAAAAGTTGGGACAGGGTCATGTTTACCACTGTGTAGCATCCTCTCTTCTTTTAACAACAGTCTGTAAACATCTGGGAACTGAGGAGAGCAGCTGCTGGACTTTTGGGAGAGGAATGTTGTCCCATTCTTGTCTGATAATCTAGCTGCTCAACAGTCCTGCGTCTTCTTTGTCGTATTTTTCGTTTTGTGATGCTCCAAATGTTTTCAGTTGGTTAAAGGTCTGGACTGCGGTCTGGCCAGTTCAGCACCCGGACTCTTCTATTATGAAGCCATGCAGTTGTAATAGATGCAATATGCAGTTTAGCACTGAGTTGCTGAAATATGCAAGTCCTTCACTAAAAAAAGAAGTTGTCTGGATGGGAGCATATGCTGCTCATAAATCTGTATTTACTTTTCAGCATTGACGGTGCCTTTTTACATTCCATAGGCACTAATGCACTCACATACCATCAGTGATGCAAGCTTTTGAACTGAGCGCTGATGACAAGCTGGACGGTCCCTCTCCTCTTTAGTCTGGAGGACATGGCGTCCATGTTTTCCATTTTAAACGACCTTTGGCCCAGAGAAGACCGCAGCGTTTCTGGATCATGTTGACATACGGCTTCTTCTTTGCATGACAGAGCTTTAACCTGCATTTGTGAATGGCACAGTGAACTGTGTTTACAGACACGGATTTCTGGACGTGATCCTGAGCCCATGCAGTGATTTCCATGACAGAATCGTACCTGTTTTTAATGCAGTGCTGCCTGAGAGCCCGAAGACCATTATACAATACAATATTGATTTTCGGCTTTGTCCCTTGTGCACAGAGATTTCTCCAGATTATCTTTTGATGATATTATGTACTCTAGATGATGAGATATTCAAAGTTTTCACAATTTTATGTTGAGGAACATTATTTCTGAAATTGTTCCACAATTTATAGACACAGTTGTTTGCAGATTGGTGAACCTCTGCCCATCTTTACCTCTGAGAAACTCTGCCTGTCTAAGATGCTCTTTTTACATACAATCATGTTACTGACTTGTTGCCATTTAACCTAATTAGTTGCAAAATGTTTCTCCAGCTTTTTCTTTTTACTATCACTTACTTTTCCAGCGTGTTGCTACCATCAAGTTCAAAATGAGCAAATTTTTTTTCATGAAATAATAAAATTGTTTAAACATTTCATGTTTTCTGTGTTCTATTGTGAATAAAATATGGGTTTATGAGATCTGCAAATCATTACAATCTGTTTTTATTTACATTTTACACAGCATCCCAACCTTTTTGGAATTGGGGTTGTACTTTCATGCTGATAGCCTTGAGGTTGTGATTGAATAGTCAGTAAAATCCTTCCTATGTCTTTTCCAAATGACTTTTCTCCTTGACCTGTGTGGAATACTGCATGAAAGAAAGATGTGAAGGAGAATTCAGGAGGACTCATGAAGAGAGGAAGAATCTGACTGCACTCTAGGCTTAATTACATGTTAGATGTTGTTGGTTCTGCAGTGTTGTCGAAAAAGTTGTTGAATTTTTTTCTTAATTTTTTTTGTGCTTATATGAGATTGATCGCAAGCGTTAACATAATTTCTAATGTTATGTTATAATTTCTGTGTTATTTGGTAGTTTAGACTTTACTTACATTCTCTAACCTTCATTCAGATATAGGATAATTTCAGCTCTAATATCTGAGCATAGAGCTCAGGTGTTTAATTGCCGCACTCTACTGAGGAACTTGCTGTATGGAGTCAGGAGGAAGTTCGATTACAGGTTCCTAGTCTATTATGTTAGGGAGCTGTTAGCAGCGTGATTGGTGGTAAAGAGTGAGTCAGAAGACAGAGGAAGTGAGGTAATGTAAGTAAGGTGAAAAATGAGAGGAGATAAGTGGGAGTCACCTCTATTGGCTCTATCCTGCATCCTGCATCCTCTCCTGCCCAATCATAACATAACTTCCACTTCACCTCCGCAGCTGTAGAGCCAAAACGGATGCACACTCTCTCTCATCTCTCCGCCTACCTCACTCTCGCTCACAGGGACGTCCGTGTGGGTGGAGGGTAATATAGTCTGTGAGCCTGTCATACAGTAGCTGAACAGTGGCAGTGAGAGAGGCAGAAAGTGAATGGATCGGTGTTCGGACCAGCAGTCGTGTGTGCTTATTGTCATCAAGGCAAGTGGTGGATATGGACAGCAAGAGTGAGATAGGGAGATTAGAAAGAGATGAATGTGGGCTGGAGGACTGCTACTGTAAGTACGACAAGAAGGGTAAAGAAGAAATCAGAAAAGAGAGGTCTGCTTAATGTCATTTAAGATGTGATCAAATGATTGGGGGCATTTATTTCTTTCCAGTACTCTGTTCACAGTAAATTGAGGGTTGTTGTTACACTTTGCTTCCTGACCGCAGTAGATTGCAGGTTGCAGTCTCATTATTTCAGAGATCTGGTAATGCAGAAAGGCAGCTTGAAACTGTATCTTTTGCTCTGGTGCTTGTCTCTTAGTTTGTTCTCTTCACCAAGATGACGCATGTCCACGTGCAAATTCCCATGGTTCTTTGTTGTACCTGTGTGAGCCAGAGTGGATCACAGTTTCAACGCCATTAGCTAAATTTACTTTCAGAAATGGGGCATTCCATGCGGTTTAATTAAATTATTTTGTGTTGGTTAGAGGATTACAGAGGTTTACCATAATGGATTCGATAACTTTGTACAGCACGTTATTGATTTGTGCTCTGAAGTCAATAACTGCTGCCACCCCAGGGCAGCAGAGTCACATGCAGTGCGCCATGGAAAACGACCTTTTCCACTTTAACCCCTGCTCATTCATATACAAACATATCAGTGGTGATGGAAGTGTTGCACGCTATACATGGCACATCAACCGCCTCTTTTTTTTTTTTATTTCCACAGTGCTATGTGCAGACAGAGTGGGCCAGATGACGAAGACCTACAATGACATTGATGCTGTGACACGTTTGTTGGAGGAGGTGAGGTGGTCTATTTTTGCCTGTTCTATGACGGTAAGTCAAAGCTTTTTTTTTCATCAAACCAAATCATAATGAGATGCTCTTCTCTTCTCTTCTCTTCTCTTCTCTTCTCTTCTCTTCTCTTCTCTTCTCTTCTCTTCTCTTCTCTTCTCTTCTCTTCTCTTCTCCTACATTGTAACCAACAGAAAGAGAGAGATCTGGAGTTGGCTGCAAAGATTGGCCAGTCGCTTCTTAAGAAGAACCGAACTCTTACAGAGCAGAATGAGTATTTGGAGGAGCAAGTGGGGCAAATCACAGAGGAGGTATGCCTCACAGAAATGTAGATCAAGAAAAGTGTTTTGGTGCCACAAGTGTTGAATAGTACCTGCCCTCTTGCAGGTGGCCCAGCTACACCATGAGCTGAACCTGAAGGATGAGCTGCTGCAGTTTTATACCAATGCAGCTGAAGAGACCGAGGATGAATCCAGCAGCTCCCCAACGTTAGTTTCCTGTCTTTGTTACTTAATGTCACACCTAAAGTCTGTGAATACTATCATTTACCGTTTCACAGGTGTAAAAATATAACCAAAAGCATATAACCACAGCAGTACGGAGAAATGACCTTCTGGCTGTAAGTTTCATGCTAACTTTGGGTTTTTCTTCCCAAAGGGGTAAGAAAAGCAAAGTGGAAACAGCTTCAGGAGGCTTTGTGAGCAACACACTCCAGAGGAAACTCAAAGAGCTGGAAGAGGAGAATCTGTCACTCCGCTCAGAGGTCTCACACACAATAATGAGAGCAACGTGGGAGGTGAGTTACTGAAACGACTCAGAGTATTTTGTCTAACTATGGACGTCTACTTTTAGGCTAACCATCTAAAGTCAGAGACTGAAACTTATGAAGAAAAGGAGCAGCAGCTCGTGAACGACTGTGTCAAAGAACTCAGTGAGTTTTGTCTTGCCACCCATTTCTATCTTACAGTTTCTCTGTGTGTGAAATTATCTGTTTTTCTTTTCACAACCCCCTTTTTTTTAAAAAAAAGAGTTGGCTTGCTGTGTAAAATATAAATAAAAACAGAATGCAATGACCATAGACAGTATAAAATATGGACGTAGATTCTCAGGCAGAAAATTGAAGCCAATGTGGAAGTGCCTTAAACCTGCATTCTACCCAAAGGCCACCAGATGGCGATAGCCACTTCCAGTCCAATAGAAGGCTATGGGAGAACGACTTGACTGCTCTAAACAATTTTCTTCTGAGTTTGACTCAGTTTGGGTCATACTGAATAAAAAGTTAAGTAAATCTCGGTCATTCTATCAGTGAAAATGAAGGATTATCTCTGGTATGAAACTGAAACGACTTGTCAGTCATGTCTTGTCAAGTCATTAGCCCTTAAGTGGGGTTTCACAGTGAGACCCGCTCTACTTTATCACATCTGGGGTTTTGCAATCAAGTGACAGCAGAAACGCATCATCAAAACGGTACTTCAGAAACCACTCAGTGACATCACGGTAGCAACATCCACCTTTTATACTCTGTATGGCAATAATAAAAATCATTTAAAATCATATCTTGTTGATACAGAGGAGTGTTATTGTTTTCAATAATATAAGCTAATTTTGAATCATAATAATCAGTAATATCACAGATTATACTTTTAAAGTAAAGATGGGAAGGGTTTACTGGTTTGTGGAAAACTGTGACGGTAAATAGTTTAACAATTTAAGAATAATATTTGTCAAGGTAAATTTGCAATGAAAGTTTTTATGATCTCTGGTAACTTTGACATGAGTAACTTGTACATCTGTGAAGGCACCCATAATACTAAATGCTAAATAGGCTGCAGGTTTGGAGCAACACGTGCTATGGTGATGATTTTTCAGGGAAGGCCTTGCTTATTTAAGTAATACAATAACAAACCACACTCAACAGCATGACTCTGTGGTAAAAGTCCAAGTGCTAAACTGGCCTGCCACCTAAAGACCTGCCAACCACTAAAAGAATTTGGAGCATTAGGAGACATAAAATATGGCCAAAGACGCCTTGAACAGCTAAAATCCTATCAAGCAAGAACTGGAAGAATATTTTCTTTTAAAATATTTATCATTAATAATAATTCTCAGTTCCCAAATGCTTACAGGGTGTTGTTACATAGTGTCTCCTTTTGTCTCATATTGTCCCCACCCCTAACCGGTTGCGGCAGATGGCTGCCCCTCCCTGAGCCTGGTTCTTCCCACTGTCACTGAGTGCTTGCTTATTGGGGATCATCTGATTGTTGGGGTTTTCTCTCAAATACTGCAGGGTGTGTATCTTGCAATGTAAAGCACCTTGAGGCTACTGTTGAATGTATATAACCTGAATTGAATTAAATTGAATTGAATTGAATTGAATTGAATTACCCTGTCCCAACCTTTTTGAAGTTAGTGGTGGCAAAACGACCACCTATTAAAAAACACACACACAACATAAAAATCCTTAGTTTCAGTACTTCTTTGTACTACTTTAATTAAATAAAGATTTTAAAGATTCTGTTTTTATTTACATTTTGTGCACAGTGTAAAACTTTTTTTGGAAAAAAGGTTGTACAGTGTTTACTACTTCTTAAGCTACCCAACACTTTTTCTCTAATTTTTCTTTGTTCTCTTCTTGAACTTCCTGTCAAACTTTAAGGGTTGTCCAGTCTCCAAATCTCTGCCATAGCAGAGGAACTGGCCCGTAAGACTGAGGATGCATCACGACAGCAAGAGGAGATCACACATCTCCTGTCTCAGATAGTAGATCTGCAAAAGAAAGCCAAATCTGTGAGTTTATAAGCACACAGGAATACACTATTACTGGTTATATTTTTAATGGTATATTCTAGTCCTGCTTAGCTGTTTGCTCAATCCAAGCTGCATGTGTGTGTCTAGTATGCAGTGGAAAATGAGGAGCTCTCTCAACACCTGATGGCAGCTAAAGATGCCCAAAGGCAGCTCACAGCAGAGGTATCTTCCCTTTGCTTGACAAGCTTGTCTCCAATCACAGTTTGTTCCCTAAATGCCATGAGTGTGAGTGCTGGTTACAAAATGTAATTGCTATGTCTACAATACAACAGCTCCAGGAGTTAGAAGAGAAGTACTCAGAGTGCATTGAGATGCTGCATGAAGCTCAGGAAGAGCTGAAGAACCTGAGGAACAGAAACTACCCCGCAGGAACCCCACGCCGCTACCACCCACTGGGCCTGTACCCAATGGTGAGTTACTGCAAAGGTGTGTGTACATGTCTCTGCTTGTGTGTGCCATCTTCCCTTCCTAAAACATTTTATGTGTTGCAGGACTCTCTGGCAGCTGAGATTGAGGGAACGATGAGGAAGGAGTTGAGTCTTGATGACCCAGAGTGTGAAGAACAGAAGTACGTATGGATGCATGGATAGTAGAGCACCGATTCCCAACCAGGCGTACAAGTTTAAGAACTGTCTGAGGAGAAGAGTCAACAGTTAACAATAAGTAATGGATAGGCAGTAGAAATAGACAGCCAAAATAAATACATTATGATTAAGAGTAAATAGAAAAGTAATTGTCAGAAAGTGAAAAAATTGCTGGCATAGTTCACTAAAAGTAATTTTAAAAAATCTTATACATTTTTAGCTAATAATATAGAAACTTCTTTTCTAACAGTATGCATAAATACTAAATAATGGGGACTATGAATAAACAAATAACCTTAACAAAAAGCACTAGTAACAATTATGAATACAAAGTATAAAAGAGGGATGTAGCCACCTTGACCTCACCTATTGAGTTTGGACTTTGAAGCTTCAGTGACAGACACATATATCTGCTAATTAGTGCTAAGTAACAGATTTGATACAGTTTGAAGTTGGAAATGATTATCTAAACTGCTAACAATTGAAATTCTTAGCTATAATGGTTAAACTGTTGAAAACTTAATGATTAGATTTAAAATAAAGTACTAGCTAAAAGTAGGTGAAGACTGGCTGAAATAGTACATAAATAGTTATGGATAAATGGTTGAGACATTTTGGTAAGCATAACTGATAAATGATAAGCTGAATGAAATCACTAAAGCCCGTCTGCATAAAGTGATTAGCTCATAGGCCCATGGTGATTCTACTGTATGTAACCTACTCCATCATACAGCAATGTGAGAATACAATTTTCACAAGACTCTGTGCAATCCTGTGAAAAACTAAGTACATCCTTACTGCTTCTATAGGAATTAAGAGGGTAAGTAGTAGCCAGGTGCTGCTAATCAAATGCACTTGATTAACTGATCATCACCAAGTGTGAGCACCTCTATAAAAGCAGGAGGCTTGGCCATTTGCTCGTCTGGAGCATTCAGGTGTGTGTTAACACAATACCACAGTCTTCCCGAAGTGGACGTCCCAGCAAATTCACCCCAAGTTCAGACCATGCAATGTTTAGAGAAACTGCACAAAAACCAAGAGCTACATCTCAGACTCTACAGGAATACAGGTTTGCATGTTAAATGTTAAAGTTCATGACAGTACAATCAGAAAAAGACTGAACAAGTATGGCTTGTTTGGAAGGGTTGCCAGGAGAAAGCCTCTTCTCTCTAAAAGGAACATGCTAGCACAGCTTAGGTATGCAAATTTGCATCTGAACAAACCCCAAAACCTCTGGAATAATATCCTTTGGACAGACAAGACCAAAGTGGAGATATTTGGCCATAATTCACAGGACCTGGGAACCTTGCAGTCATTGAATCAATCATTAACTCCTCTGTATACCAAAGTATTCTAGAGTCAAATGTGAGGCCATCTTTCCAACAGCTAAAGCTTGGCCCAAATTGGGTCATGCAACAGGATCATGATCCCAAACAGCAAATCTACAACAGAATGACTGAAAAAAAATAAGAATCAATGTGCTGCAATGGCCCAGTCAAACTCCAGAACTCAACCTGATTGAAATGCTGTGGAGGGACCTTAAGAGAGCTGTACATAAATGAATGCCTGCAAACCTCAAAGAACTGAAGCAATGCTGTAAAGCAGAGTGGGCCAAAATTCCTCCACAACGATGTGAGAGACTGATAAAATTATACAGAATTTTATTCCATCTGGTAAGCATTTTGGAGTACATGAGTTAAAAAAGTTTGCAAACCACCATGTAGAAGAGCATCAGTATAATACTCCTGTGATCCTGTGTGCAGGATCCATCGGAAACGTGTATTTGAGACGGTCAAGAATGTTAACCAGACAGTTCGTCAGCGTTCTCTGACTCCAACCAACGCCAACATCCCGGGCTCCAACCAGTCCCTGTCAACTCGAACATCACCCCAATCGAGTGGCCTCTCCACACCCCACTCCAGCGTATATGGAGGTGACCTTAGTGGAGAAAGTGTAGCCCTTGATAACCGAACACAGAGCATCCTAATGGAGACAGCATCCAATCAGGACAGGTGAGCCGATCAGTAAGCTGTTAAGACTGAGTACAGCTGCTGTCTGCATGAATCAAAATTAATTTTCTCATCTTATTTTGAAAAATTTTGATTGATTTCTGTTTCAACCTTGCTCTGTCAACAGCATAGAGGGCCAAGAG
Organism: Heterochromis multidens; assembly: GCA_015108495.1. NCBI lineage: Eukaryota > Metazoa > Chordata > Actinopteri > Cichliformes > Cichlidae > Heterochromis > Heterochromis multidens. Next base: position 25,414 of record VUQS01002239.1, on the reverse strand, counting down.
AAAAAGGCAAGCGGGGCCGAGGACCTGCGGCTTGCTTTGCGCCGCCTGTCTCTGCGTCGGCAAAACAATTTGAGCGAAAGGCGCTTCTTTGAAGAGGAGCGAGAGCGACGGCGGGGAGGACACGCTGGACTCCACGATGCCCTCAGCCAGGAGACTCTCTTAACCCCATCCGAAAGCATCATGTCCCTTGGAAACCTCCACCTCTGGGCCTCACGAGGGCCCTACCTCCCTGACAAACTTCAGATCGTCAAACCACTCGAAGGTGAGGTAGAAAGGGAGCACGGAATGAGCTGCAAGGCGGGGTGGAACTGGGAAGGAGAGAGGCACCGAGGGGTTGGGTCAAAAAAAGGGAACACGCGGGGCTGGGGAACAGAAGAGGAGAGGAGGCAAGATAGCTGCCACGGGGAAAAGGAGAGAGTGTGGGGATGGGCGAGGAGGACTGAAGCTGGAATAGAGAGGGAGAGAGGAAGGAGGTGGGCCAGAGACCAAGCCGGGAGCAAGAAGATGAGGAGTGCACAAAAGAGGAAAGAGAGGCCCCTGTCCCTGATGCTCTTCAACTCTTTTTGGTCTCTGATGCATCATCACAAATCAGGCAGCTTTGCATCTCCACAAAGCTATTACAAAGAAACCCAGCCCAGAGGGTGGCTGTAGGCACTCACGCACTACATGGAGGAAGAAAGATGCAGTCTATACAAATCATTTGCTGCTGCTCATTAATTGATCTTGAGCTGTAAGGGAAACAGACTAACCTTAGGGTCTATACAGTGTGATAGAGACACAGTAGTATGCACTCAATAGTGTAAACTTGGGGTGATTAAAATTTGGAATGATCATTTGCATGATTCGCAGTTCAAATTAATCTTGTTGATCTTATACTGAACCTTGGTACCCTTTGTCAGAAAAGGACTGTTGTGGCTCCCTACCCATTCTTTTTAAGCCACCTTTCCTCTGATTGGTTGTCCATCGCAAACAGAAGGTTTCCAACTGTATTCATGAGTTGACAAAATTAGGGATATCTGCTCTCACTGGCCATTAAGAGCAGTCTGAAGCCTGAGCTTCAGGGATTAATTGCACATACTCTGACATCTTTATATGAAACTTTGGCCGTGTTTAATATGAGCATCCACCACTGTAATGGTATTCTCTATATATGACAGAAAATAAGGGAAAGCGGAATAGGTTCCTTTTAAAACAGGTTTCTTTGGCCTGTGGTGCCCTCTGCTGGTAATATTTTATACTTTGTTTGAACTCCATCAACCCCTTCACTTTACAAACACCCAGATGACATATAGAAGCCCTGCTGTTGTTTACATACATTTGTTTATATGCATTCTTATACATTTATATGCATTTTTCTGTCCACACGATTCATTATTATTCATTCATGACTTTGTTTATTATGGTTTTTAATTTTTTTTTACTGTTCACTCTGTCACTTCTTTGCTATCTCTGTTTATTTATCTGTCATTAATCCATGTGGCTGACTAATAAAAAGTTTCTCATTCTGCTTTGCTCCTCCATCTCATTTCCTTTTCATATCATTTCTCTGCCATCCAAAATTTTTTTTTTTACTGTCTCTATGTTCATCTTTCTTTGCTACCCTGTTCACTTATATTATTATCTTCATCTTCACTTTTTTTTTAATTTAATGAATGAGCTCTTTAGAGAGAGGAATTGAAAATATCTTTTTGTTTTCAAATGCATGAATTTATTGGTTATTTGTCATGCTTTTGTTAAATATTCTGCTGTCTTTGCCCTTATTACGAATACGAATACGAATAACTTTATTGATCCCAGAGGGAAATTCATTTGTCTGACAGCTCATCTGATATTTATATGAGAATTGTAAAGCCTGATGGCTGTGGGTGCGAAGGATTTTCTGTTATTCTGATTATTAGCTAACACTCTGAGATATGTGTGTGCACAGTATCTGTTTTGTTGCTGTTGAATAGCAAAACTAGTTACTTCTCAGTTATTATAAGCGATACATATAATTATTTACCTATTAATGAAGGAAGGCCTTTTAAGCCTCAGCCGAGGCAGGCAATATTAACAAGTATTTTCAGGACGGTGACTTATAAAAGAGATGAAACAACCAGTTAAAATAGTTTCACATTACTCTAAATGTTTATTTTGCGTGTGTTTGAAGATGGTGCAGGTGCAGTTAAGTACATTGCAGTTAAATCCACTTCTCTCCACCAGGCTCTGCCACTCTGCACCACTGGCAGCAGTTAGCCCAGCCTCACCTGGGTGTGATCCTGGACGCCAGGCCAGGAGTTGTGCCAAAGGGCTACAGACCCCTAGAACTAGAGTTGGAGCAGGTCTGTGTGTGAGGTTTCTCAGTGTATATCTACTGTGTTCACACAAAAGAATCTCTGTTGATTATATGTGCAACTGTATTGGTTTTAATAGAGGCTCATCATCCTCTTTCCCTGTAATGGTAATCAGACCTTATTACTTGTAAAGCACCCCTCAGCCATCCCCATATCACTTTTTGTGTTAAGGTGTACCCATGGGGTGGTCTTGAGGAGGATGAACCAGGAGAGCAATACTTTCAGAATCTTCCCACCTCCTCAGCTTCGGCCTCACCAGCAGTGCCCCTCACCTCCAGCACAGGTGACACCAACCTCATACAGCCTCCAATCACCCTGGCCCCACCTTCTCCGCCCTCTCCATCACCATCACCACACCTCAGCAACACTGATGCTCTGGGTGAGGACATGTAATACATTTACATGTACTGTATATATGAATACTTTCACATTGTTGAGCTTGTATAAAACACCATATTGTGCTGATTGAAAGTGACGGGCTGTCTGCATTTGACTTTCAGCTGCATACTACCCAGGGAAATGCATGGCCCACACCAGCTCTACTTACACCTTTACAACCTGTCGGATCCTCCATCCAACTGATGAGCAGACGCGGGTTACGCCAAGGTGAGCAGCATCACTAAGTCTCTGCTGAATCATCAGAGTCAACTCTTTGTTGTTATTTGATCCACCAAAAGTCACGAATAGTGTTAGTTCAGGCAGGCAATGAAAATAAACTCAGCCGCGATCCCAGCAGATCAGCTGATGGCTCCGCTGATACCTTTCTACAGGTCCAACTGGCAGTTCTCATAATGTGCACGCTATTTAAGCTGCTTTAGCACATTTACAAGCCGCTTTGCAACCTGCTTCCACCCCAGCATATCCTTTCACTGCAGTTTCTGACTTAATCAGTGTTATCAGTTATCACTGATGCTGTTTTGCTCTGAGCTGAGGGCCTTGCTGCTACTGTCCAGAGCTATGCCACCCAGTAGAAATCGCTGCAGATGGAAGTATAACTTTTTTTTGTCTCAAGTGGTCCTGACTTAATTTAGATATAATTAACTATTGCAGAGTTTTGCTTTTCTACGAAAAACAGCCTTATATGAACAGCCTCGTTATGACAGTTATAATGAAACAATACATTTTTTAAAAGTGCACTGTAATGACAATAAAAATTAAGGGACAATTGCAAATGCAGTTTAAAAACAATATGTAGCCTAATTTGATTAAGCTGTTTAGATATATCATGCTCCTAGAAGCCTAAAGAATGCTAAATGTGCACTCAGTCTGAACAATCTCAGGACGTGTTTAGGCAGGAACACTTAGTCAGTTTTCTGATAGACAGTAGGAAGGTGCTGAATAATACATGCAGCTGCTTATAGTTCAAACACCAGCTGCAGATCTGGTTTTAATGATGAGACCACCTGAAAGTCTGATTTTTAAAAAAATTTTTTTACCTTGTTGAAATGTTCTCATTCCTTCCAGTTTAAACCCAGTGCCTGCATCGTCCTCCTGTGTGATGACCAGCACTCTGCTGGGTACTCCTGCTGCTACTCCCTGCACATCCCGCAGGCTCAGTCTCAGGCCCTCTGAATCCTCAACTAACCTCAGGCAAGGCACTGCATATTCTGACATTTTCCCTGTTGTTTAAAAAAAGTTCTTGCTACGTTGGGAAAGCAATGGTTCCTTTTACCTAATTGTTGTATTTCATATCACATTAAGTGCATGTAAGCATTAATAGCTTCCCCCTCTTCATCTGAGGAGAAATTCTAGCTAGTTGAATGCTTCCTTTGGTTGGCAGGTGTAGTTCCTTGGCTGTAGCTAGCTCCATTATGTTCAAGTTATTCAGATAAATAATCAGCAAAAACTATGTGCGTTTGAGTTTGGAGTGAACTGTTCCTTTAAGAAAGCAGCTTATGTGTCTATTTTGTCTCATGTCTGTGCAGAGATGCAACACGCACCACCAGCACCTCCCTGGGGTTAGTACGTCTTCTCCAGGAGAGAGGAATCTCAGCAGCCATGTATCACCAGAGCCAGGGCCTGGAGCATGGTCAGGGCAGCGGAGGAGTCCTATTAAGCACCTCCGTTGTCCCCAACCGAACACCCAATCCTGATCCTCTGCACCCCTCTACTCCTCCAAACTCCCCCACAAGGCAGGGAGCTTCAGCTGTGCCAAACTCCGCCGGCTTTGACTTCAAGAGTCCTTCTTATGAGAACTTCCTGGCTTCCAAACCAGCCCGTTCCATCCTGAAGGAGGTGACAGGGGGGATAAGAGGCAGACAGAGAGGGAAGGACTGCGAAAGCCAAACAGACGTTAGCGTGACTGTCCACAATCTAAACCTGGTAGACAAGGTGAAGCGGCTGGGTGTGGCTGGAGCTCCAGGAGGGCGAGCAATGAGTCCTGGTCCCATCCTGGGGCCTCTGGGTGGACTGCGTAGATCTGGCTCCCCTTTTGGGCCCGATGGAATGAGGAGGAACCGGAGTTATCCAGGCATGGTTGGAGCCAGCATGGCCATGAAAGCTCCAGGGCCCCAGGAGTAGTCCCGACTGCTGCTGGCCAACAGGGTACACGAGTAGTAGCCCGGCAGTGCCAAGGACTGGCTGTTGATCAGTCACCTGGAGCCCAAAGGAGGACTAATAATGTTCATACTGTACAACGACGACATGGCACTACTGACCTATTTCTAATCACAGCTGCAGTTTTACATGAACACTACAACTGTGTAGTGCTTTTCAGTGGTGATTCACGCTTGAATGAAAAGCAAAATAACTTAAAGGATTAGTTCATCCAAACTACAAAGAAACATTTTCTGACAAATCTGCTGGTATACACTGTCTGTACTGTAGTTTTGCTTTTGTGTGCCCAGATTTTGAGATATCTCTAAAATGACAGATTAGAGGCTTCTCGGTGCAAGCACTGAAAATTGACATTTAAAGACTTTCACACTTAGTAAATATCTCAACAGTGATGACAGAGTTCACTTTCTTTTTAGCTTTAACAGGTCTGAATTTAAATTTTTGCCAGAATTCCTGCAAAACTATAAGCAGGCACACCAGCCTCAGCTTTATTTTGGTTTTGGTCATAATTAGCAAATCGTAGCATGCTAACATGCTAAATTAAGATGGTAACTAGCTTGTTCCAGAGCCAATCTATGAGCGCCTTCTTATTAATCTCATTATACCTGGTTCTAGCCGAAAAATACATATTTTATCTGAATTTTCATGAGTGGAGTATTGATAATATGTCTGAATTGAAATAAAATTACATTTACTTTAAATTTTCTTAATTGAAAGCCAATGTTGCCCATAAAACTTTAGCCATCTTCTAATGCATACTGATTGATCAGCTAAGGATTTACAGCATAATGTATTCCTTTAATGGCAGCTGTTTCTAAACAGGAATTCCTATCCTATGAGCTGTAGGTAGTGACAGAATTAGGTAACAGATACAAGCAGCAGAAATGAGCTTCCTCCATCGAGTGTCTAGGCTCTCCCTTAGAAATAGGGGGAGCAGCTCAGTCACTCAGGTGGGACTTAGAGTACTTTTGCTCCACATCGAAAGGAAGCATTTGAGAGTCAGGCATCTAACTAGCTTCTGACAACTCCTATCGGGAAGACGATCAGGATGTATGTATATATGGATGGATGGATGGAGTGCATCATAGGGCCCCTTTCAACTTACTATCTCACAAGCTCCCCCTATGAAATGCTCTTGAGCATTTAGTCTAAGGGTTTGAAAGAAGGCAACTGGACTTCTTTAAGTTGTTTGAAGACGTTTCACCTTTCATCCAAAAGGCTTCGTCAGTTCTAAAACCAAATGGTGGAGAGTCCCAGGTATTTAAACCCTAGTGGGGGCTGTCTCTCGGGAGGTGGTCATTAACCCACTATTGATCATGTGAGTCCATTGATCACATGATTGTGATCTTGAGCATTTAGAAGTCTTTCCTTGTCCTTGCTAGCATGTTGATGTTAACATGTAGCTCAAAACACTCTTCACAGAGCTGCTGTAAACTCTGATCACTCTCTGATATTCAGATATCTAAAATTCTGGACACATAAAACCAGTTTTATGTAATTAAATTTTACATAATTGGGTGAACTGACCCATTAAAAACAGAATATATTGAAAGCGAGCTACTGAAATAACACCCGGATTCCTGCTTTGGAGACTGACTCTGCTGGCTAGATGTAGTACTCCCACACTTGCCTTTTCTGAAATGCATCCACAGAATCCCACACACATCCAGACACACACAGGTGCACTCTGTTAAATCTTCCATTGCACTGGCTGGCTATTTGTAGTCGCTGTAGCACTGAAAAATGCCTTTCTTCTTCGACATTACCGGATTAAGATTTCATAAGTGAGAAAAAAAACTTTTACACCAAATTCATAAAATATGTCACCCTCACTCTCTCCTCCTTTCTTTTGCTCCTCACATTAATCCCTCTTGAAGGGATTAAGTGTGAGTCAGTGTGAGTAAGTCACTTTCACTAAATCATTGAATAGATTTCATGTCAGTGTTAAAGGTACTTCAGTTTCATTTCCTAAATGGCCGTTAGACAGGGAAGTTGATGGCGCTTCCACTGAACTGGAGAGATCAATACGCTGAGAGATTGGTTTATTGTGGTTGGAAGCTTTCAGCTATTTTTTCCTTATGGTTTTATCAGAGAAATGAAGCAATATAGTGCCTCTGCCTTTTGTGTTTTAATAATTTTTCTTTGTCATGAAGGTGTGAAGGAGCTCACACAACCATAGTTTGCACTTGTGTTCATTTATTTTAAAAATCCTATCCTGAATTTAAGCTATTTTTCATAAAGAAAAATGTTGTTTTACACAATGTATATATACTGTTCACAGTCACTGTAATGTCAGTAATGCCACATGTATAGACAAACCATTATGTGTAGTACATAACCAAGAACCACACATCGCTGTAAGTGGGTGAGCAGGTAATCAGGGTTTTTCCAAATAAAAAGTCATCAAACAATAATTTAATAACAGGGTTTTTTCCTTTCTGTTTGATGCAGTTTGAAAACATGACTCACTCAGAACTGGGGTAATAATGACAACAAGAAGAGCCACACACAGGAAATTATTACTTGCCCTCCTCCAGCAGATGGTGCTCACAAATAACTCGACACACGGCGAGGGTGTGTATTGCGTTCATCTGTCTGTCTACAGTCATAATCCATTACCCATTCACCATCTGTATCTCGTGGAGGGGATATGACGAAGGCTGCTTATTAAACTTAGGCTGGCCACAGGTGAACGAGAGGTGAGCAATAAGCAAAAATGTCACAACGGCAGGCAGGGAGTCTAATTAGAAAAAATAAACTGGTTTCAAATGCCAGTGATGTCGTTCATGTTGGATATTTGTCATCTTAGAAAAACATTTTGATAACCTCATTTGATAATCTTATTTTTGTTGGATGTAATGACACAGTTCTAGCAGATGAGTTTAGGTACCTGTCATATACCAGACAAGTTCATTTTAGGTGATATTAAACAGGATGTATTAACAGTATGACTGTATGGAAGCATCATTTTTATTCAGTATCAACTTGGCTGACAAATGTATGATAATTATTGTTATTCCAAAAATGAGTTTAATGTTACAGATGCATGTCAGTCACTTATTATGCGAAACTGACACACAACTGATCTCATGAGATGCCACCCACACTACTCTCACATGGTTAAGTCTTTGTTAAAGGCTGTGGGGGTATGCTCAAATTTGGGTTTTTTTTTTAAATTTACTGTATGACACTAACATGACAGTAACTTTGTTACTTAGCCCCTAGATTGCACAGTGTGTAGAGCTCATTATAAATGCTGGCCTGTGGTTGGAGCTCACTGCAGTCAGCTTGTTAACCTGTTGATGTACTGACATTCAAGTCCCTTGCTGCGATACACTTTACTTAATTTCTGGTGCTCTGCAGTCTGGACATACAAAAATTACCCTTAAAACTCAAACATTTGAATAAACAGATTTGTTTCTTGTGCCCGTGTCTGTTTTTACCAACTCACATGTGGAAGAATGAGTGTCTGGACCTGATTTGTGCTTTTCCACAGATGGTTTGCCTCAGTGCAGGCACGAGGGGGGAAAATAGCCTGAAATTTTTGAAGTAGAAAGCAAAAGAAAGCAAAACAAAAACAAACAAGGTGATACTCTTGAGCAATGAGCAATTGCTGAGCATGTGAGAGATCAGTGGCTTTCCCTGATAACAAAGATCAGTGCTGGGTTCCTGTGAAAATATTGATGGGAAACATTCCTCAAAGATTTTGATCCATATAAACATGACAGCATAACACAGTTGCTGCAGATTTGTCTGCTGCACATCCGTGATGGGAATCTCCCGTTCCACCACATCCTAAAGGTGTCCAAAGGTACTGGATTGAGATTTGGTGACTGTGGAGCGCATCTGACTACAGTAATCTCACTGTCATGTTGAAGAACGCAGTTTGAGATGATTTGAGCTTTGTGACATGGTGCGTTATCCTACTGGAAGCAGCCATTAGAAGATGGGTACACTGTGGTCATAAAGCGATGGACGTGGCCGGCAACAATACTTGGTGAGGCTGTGGTGATTAAACAATGCTTAATTGGTGCTAAGGGACCTAAAGTGTCCCAAGAAAATATCCCCCACACCCTTATACCACCAGCAGCCTGAGCTGTTGGTAAAAGGCAGGATGGATCTGTGTTTTCATGCTGCTGCCAAATTCTGACTACCATCTGAATGTCACAGCAGAAATCAAGACTCATCAGACCAGGCAACATTTTTCCAGTCTTCTATTGTCCAATTTTGGTGAGTCTGGGTCAACTGTAGCCTCAGTTTCCTGTTTTGGCTGACAGGACTGACACCTGGTGTGATCTTCTGCTACTGTAGCTGATTGGCTTCAAGGTTCGACATGTGTGTTCAGAGATGCTCTTCTGCATACCTTGGTTGTAACAAGTGGTTATTTGAGTTACTGTTACCTTCCTATTAACTCCAAACCTCTGACATCAACAAGGCATTTTCAACCAAAGAACTGCTGCTCACTGGATATTTTCTCTTTTTGAACCATCATCTGTAAACACTAGAGATGGTTGTGTGGGAAAATCCCAGTAGATCAGCAATTTCTGAAAGACTCAGATCAGCCCATCTGGCACCAACAATCATGCTACATTCAAAATCACTTCCCGAGTCTGATGCTCAGTTTGAACTTTAGCAGATCATCTTGACCATATCTACATGCCTAAATGCACTGAGTTGCTGCCATATTATTGGCTAATTAGATATTTGCATTAACGAGCAGTTGAACAGGTGTACCTTAAAAAGTGAGTCTGCATAAATATATTACGCATATAAAGACATGCGTGTACACAAACTGCCATAAAGACATTTATCAAGAGATAAAGAGAATTTATTAGCAGTAATAAAGGCAATAAAGGTTACAGGCATATTGCTAACGGTAGGAAAATAAATAGAAACAACAGTTATATCAGGCGTGGAAAGTAGAACAACGTGGAGGATATTGGAAAGCCATCAACCGTAGGCTGTGGGTGGTGTGCAGGCAAAAATAAGTTATGAATTAAGATAAGTCATGAAGTGATTTAGCGTTTTCTCAATCCCATTTGGCAGTTGAGGTCAGTTTTTGGTCCATTATAAAAAAAAATTTCAGTTGATAAGGATGTTTATTGGAGAGGAGGGGATAGAGTATTTGAATAATTTCAATCCAGACAACAAAAAAGGCAAGATAAGCATCATGAATAGATAGTCTAACCCTAACCCTTTCCTCCCACAGTCTAAAGATATCCATGTTAGGTTTATTGGTGACTCTAAATTGGCTGTAGGTGTGAATGTGTGCATGAATGGTTGTCTGTCTCTTTGAGTTAATCTGTGATGGACTGGTAGCCTGTCTAGGGTGTACTGCCTCTTGCCAAACGATATCTGGCTCTGGAGGATCTGACTGGACTTCTATTGTATTAATATCAGGCCATTAACAGTGCTTCCTTTTTTTTTTTTTTTTTTTT
>VUQS01002224.1:0-12328 GCA_015108495.1 Heterochromis multidens | reverse complement strand
AATAGACTGGCAAAAAAAAAAAAAAAAAAAAAAAAAAAGCATGAAGTTTACTTAATTTAAAAGGCATGGTGTTTTGCTGCTATCAACATTTTTTAAAGAAGTACCAAAGGCAAACACCTGTGTGTAACAGGGCAACATTTCAAACTTCATAACAGCAAGCCAAAATGGTCTCGGCTTGTCAAACTGTAAGTGACAGAGCTACGAGTTCAAATAAACACAGCCTGGCCTTCTAACAAGGAAGAAATTGTTCATTAACCACTTCATAATAACCTTAACGACATTTAATTAACAGGATTTCTTTTAGCCAAATCTGAGCTCACAAGAGCATGTTTCATGGAATTACGCCATAATGACTGATATTCATAGTAGAATAGTTAGAATATTAGCTGATTTCCACATTTTGTGGGTTGTTATTGTTGTTACAATGGATTACTCAGTCTCTCCAACCTCTGCTTAGAAAGCCAGAGAATTTCTCAACCAGATTTCTATCTAAATTTGTCATAAATTTCATCAGATTTACACAACAAAAGAAAATGTGAATAAGTGTTGAGTTTTTCCATCTGCGGCTGTTTGTTCATTTGAAGTTAACCCTAGTGGACCGGCTACAAATCAGCCACCAGTCGACTGATATAAAACCACTGTAGAGGAAGAAGGTGCAATGATGTAATTATAATAGGAACTAGTAAAAAGGATAGACGTAGCTTCCAGGTCTGAAAAGTGAAGCCGATGCGAAGTGTCTTAAACTTGCATTCTTGTAATGGCCAGCAGGGGGCGACTCCTCTGTTTGCGAAACAAAGTCTGATTTTATAGACGTCTATGGGAAAACAACCCTGCTGCTCACTTGATATGATCTCTTGATATGATCTCTTGGTATCTTGGTATGATCTCAGTGAACACTTTCCTGATGAGTTTAATGTCTTAATGTCTAATTTCAAGTCTTTTTTAATACAGCACTGGGGTAAGATCGGATGTGTTTGTCGTCTCCAATAGAGGAGAAGCTTTAAAAGATGTATAAGCCACATGCTTTACCAGTGTCATGATTAACTTGCCATGTCGTTCCCACCCATCTCATTTCCTTTTTGTAGCTTTTCACATTTTAACAAAGTGCATGAAAACAGATGGATGAAAATGCACACCTTCCTTGCTTTACCTTCTGTTTTCATTTCTTCCAGTCTTCCTTATTGCAGTGCTCCTTCTGTTTTCATCTGGTATCATTTTTTCTTTGCGCTAGAATCTCTCAGTTTTTCCTCTTGGGGGTCCACCCCTCAACTTCAACCTCTTTAGTGGACCATCTTCATTTAGATCTGAGACTTTGGGATTATTTCACATACACGTTGGCAATCACACTGGGCTTAAAACCTATGTTTTTTTCCCAGTTAAGTGAAAACTATAATTACTAGTGTATTGACCTTATAGAATGAAGTCACTGGATAGTTAGCCATAGGGTTATTGATAATAGAAAGTCTAGGGCAATATGTCAATGTTTACTTTTTTAAGTAAAATACTTTTGAAATCAGCAGATTCAACAAAAACTTCTTTCCCAAAGACATAAAAGAACTGAACTCTGCCAAACACTTACCTTTACTGGCTGACCAGCACAACAGGTTTCCCACTTGCATTACAAAGTACATATTCCACTGTGCAATATAACCAAGTGCAATAACTTATGTCAACTATATGTGCAGGCACCTCTTGGATGCTACACATTTCATTGTACTAGTCATTGTGCAATGACAATAAAAGGTGTCTAATTTCAACACAGTCACACAAATTTTAAAAAGACACAGGAACACACAGGAACACACACCTTTGCAGACCTCCCACCGACCCCTGGTCGGCCCCTTTTGGAAACATGGTCAGTTAGACTCCAGCTGAACCTAAAGGTTAGAGGAGGTTGTGAAAATGTTTCCACTGTTTATCCAGGGGCTTTTTTGAAGATTATACTGTGGTTGTTCACTTTGTGACCTCGACACGGTGACCAGCTGTGAGTGGGTCTACTGCGTGTCTACAGCTTGAAGAGGTCTTGCTCTGCATTGTGAAATATTGTCACTTGCGGAGTAGTTTGTGTCATGAACTCCCCTCTGTGAGCATAGTGGAAATGGTTTTTGTTCTTTTATTCTGCATCCAATGCTCTGATATTTGGATGAACCTCTGACTTCACTATTTTTACTTCAGCATTGACTGATTTCTCTCACCCTTCTTAGATAAATGTGAAATCCAGGAAACAAAATTCTCATGAAGAAAAAAGGACCCTATTATGTATTTCTTTAAAAAAGAAAAAAGATTTAATAGGAACCTTTCATGCGTTGAGGTCTAAACACTAAGATCATTTTTCTCTTTGAAACAAGCAGCAGAGTGACTGACGACATTTCATATTCACAGTGACATGAGAGTTTACATCCAGGCAACCACCAAAGACTCCAAAGAAAAGAAAATCCAGTGGGAAAAGATACAAAAGAATAGAAAAATTCAAAAGGGAAAAAAATGGACCACCAAATCAGATATGAATTGCTCTATTTGGTCACATAAATTAAAAAAAAAAAAGTATTTTTAATTTGGTGCGGCCTTTGAGGCCACAGTTTTATCAGGATTAAACAATTTTGTTTGCATTATTTATTTCTTTGAGTTTGAATGGAGTATTTCCGTCTCTTTATGAAGTCCAAGAGAGAACAAACATCTCTCGGTTGTGCAGATTACTTGGTGAGAGCTTGTGAAGATATTGGGTTGGAGCAGAAACTGCTGTATGTTGTGTATTTTGGGGAGCACTGAGGTATTTATTTAGACTGATGTGGTTGACAGCAGTATCTTCTTGTGCTAAGTGGCCACATCAAAGCCCGACTAGCTGACGGATTACATGAAAGCTGAGAGAACAGAGGGCTGTTTCTGATTTCCAATATGGCCAGAATTTTTCTACAAATAGAAGATTTCGTAAATTGATTTCCTTTTGGGTTTTGTTCTGAACATATTTGATTTTGCGGTGTAGAAGTTTTATTAAATAAATGATGTTTGGCCTTTGTGCATTACATTGAATGTGCTTTTTCTCAGTTCCTTCATTAGTCGGGTTTTCTGTTTAACCCGCACTCCCTGTATTAGCTTACTCTTGTCCGGGCAATGTTTTTATTTCCTTTGGAACACTCATGTCAACATGTAGAGAAATGGGCAAAACCGCACACTGTTAAAACTGCATCTGATTTCACGATTGGCCTCGGTATGGGTGAAAAAATGTAAATGCCAGCGGTCTAGCCAAGAGATAACATGAAGTTTGCAATCAGAGAGACCAACACACACTTAGGAGCAGCCAGGAGAAATTCACTGTGATGTTAACTGCGATTTGATTGAGAGGAGTACAACCTGAGAAATTGTGATTCCTTAAAGGCGGTTGACTTTGTAACATGATAAAGTGCCTGAGCTGCCAGTTTCTGTCAAAACCATTCACAGGGCTGACACAGCAGGAGTCATGTTTTCAGGCAGAGTGCTGTGACGGTCGTCTGCATTTCACACATTTTTCATTTACAGTTCAGCTGCCAGCGCGGTGTTGCCCAACTGTTGTGGTTTGAGTTGTTGCGGATGGACTCTCAGCTTTTAGAGATCTTCTTATATTACACCACAAATATTACCCACTGACATGTGCAAATATTATTCAGCTTGACACATCCTCTCTCTACTTTGCTCTTTATTGTTTGTCTCCACTTCCACATGTATTAATATTTGTACACATTCAGAACACACACACTTAACACACACAAACATGCACACACACACACAGAGTAATGAGCCGGCATTCCTGACAGCTCTGTTCAAACAGCCAGACTGTCCAGATGCCTCTCCGGTCTCAACTCAGAGCACTACCTTTGATGACTCCATTAAGAGGCTCAATTTAGTGCAGTGTGTGTGTGGAGCAGGGTTAGGGGTGAGGTGTGTTGTGTGTGTGTATGTTTGATGGGGGCTTATCCTAAAGCACGTGGTGTCTATATGGCAGCAGCCCTGGATGTTATCTGTCACAGATGCTATTCTCCACCTCCCACTGCTTTACTGGCCATGAATTCAGCCTGTTCACAGGCACCAGGCTCACACAAAAATCACGGTTTCTGCATTAGGCTTCATCTGAACATTTTACAGCATTGCTACAGGTAGAAAAAGTCTTGTAAAAATATACAATACAGTTATGGCATTTCAGTTTCTGAAAGAAGCTTCTAGACGATAAGTATTTTCTTGATTAAGTGAGTGGTATGTTAAATGACCAAAAAGGATACAAAAAATTAGTTTCACATCTTCAGATGTCAAAAGTCTAAACCTCGATGATATTCAATGTGATACTGCATGACAAAGAAAACCCCCGAATCCTCACCTCACCAAAAATCTGGAACCAAAGTTTGATATTTCTATTAATTCACCATATTCTGTCAATCAACCATCCACATGTCTAATGGTTTTACTTCTAAAGAACTGAATATAAAGTTGACGTGTCCAAAAAGGTTTTGCTACAAGAAGTCACTATTAATGGCTCAGTCACACTGGAGTAAAAATAAGACAGTAAGCTCCTTGCAGCTAGGAAAAATCTATGGTTGTCTGGTGATTGCCTTGAATTTTTTCACATTCAGTGACCAGTTCCAGTTAGTTGCTGTGACCACTTTCATTTGCAAGGTGATTACATAGGTTGCCTGGTAGGAGGCAACCTGTCTCCAAACAGTCACGGTCCAGCTCGGACCGACTGCAATCACTCTCAACCAGATTGGTGAAGGGTTGCAAATAATTGGCATCTTATAAACCCAGACAGATTGCCAACACGTTGCAATCAATCAGAGTCATTCTGCGCCAATTGACAATTTGCCCCATTCAATTGCAAACTGATAGCAGACTGATTCAGACTAATTTACATCTTATTGCCGTTGTGACTGAATTGATGTGTACAGTAAATTCAGTATCTCTGGGTTACCTTTTTTAATAGAAATTTATTTTGCTGCAGTTTCTGGCCTGTTGATTAAGGAAAATGTTTATTATGGTTCAGTAAAAGAAAAAATGGTTAAAAATAATTGTATATTTATGGGGAATGTATTCTTTAGATGTTTTTCTTCAGTATGTGCAATTTTATTAAGCCGCTGAGATGAGTGTGTTGCTGACATTTATTGCTAAATTTCCATAAATGACATTTGCAACTTTTCCATTGCTGTTTACTCCAAAGTGAACTCTGCTGTGATTTGTTATTTAGATAACAATAAACTGTTTGACTGCTGTTAGAACATCACTGAGATGACTCAAGTACTTTGCTGAATGAGAGGCAACGTGTTTGCATTGACGCTGTCAATTCTCACATATTAATAATATAAACCTCTGTGAGAAGGTAAAACTTAATGATCCATGGATACATTCAAAACCTCTACCTAACTTTTAAATAAGTCCGACTGCATTGTAGACCATCATTCATTCAACATATTTGTAAACCTTTTGCCAATGCATAGAAATAAATAATTCATCCCAAACCATTTATAGTCGAGTAGTTACTGAAACCTTGTTGTATATCAGAGTATATCCTCCTGCTTTTTATTCTGTATCTCCCTCTCTCCAGTATATGTAAGATTGTATTCTTCAGGAATCATCCACAAAATATACACGATGAAAAAGGCTTTGCGGATAGTAATCGACTCTTGATGTTTGGCCCTCTATTCACTGAGCTGAAGTGCTCCAAAGCAGCGGAAGATCTTACAAAAACATAATTTGTTGCTGAAAGACTTTTGTTTAAGGTGGTGCCCAAATGGGTTTGTGGCGGGACTGCCTTGGTCTGCCTACGGAAATCTGGCTTTTCCATCTTGTTGTAGCTGACACATTAATCGACAAGGGAGTAAATTTATGGGAAGATATCAAGTGGTGATGACAGGAAGTGTGTAAATAGTGATGGAAGACAGATCCTGTCATTGTCCTCAGCGACTCTTTGCAAAAAAAAAAAAAGTTAAACAAAAACAGCACTGAAATACAGGAACATCTTAACGAGAAACTTTCATTAACTGTGGAGGTGTTATTGTCAGCATGCATGTGTTACTAGTCCTGAGTCATCCAAACATCAGCACACATGTGCTCTGAAAATGACGCATTTTGGGTAGTAAAGGGTTAAAGGACACTCGTAGTCTTATCCTTGTATGTAAGAGACCCCTGAACAGCTTGCATGAAAGCATGTAACTTAAATAGTGAAGGGACTTACTACAGCAACTCTTACATTTTTTTTCCTCGCTAAATTACAACAACTTTGAAATTCTCTAAATCAGTGGGTCTGAAAGTGGGACCTGGAACTCCCTAGGGGGTGGTCTGCACCAAGGAGTCTGCAAAATATTTTGTTGCAAGTCATAAAAACGTGCTGATGTGGGACATTTATCCCAATAAGACACACATATTGTGGCCATTACTCACACCCACATTATCTCTGAGCGACCACAAACTCCAATATGACTGCGACACATAAAACTGCCGTGAAAGGCTGCAATGAACCCTTGCTGCTGCTGTGTGCCTTGGCTTATTAGCCAGCTCGCTGGCAAGCATGGAGAAATATTAGAGCGAGTCCACATCATCAAGTGACGCTAAAAGCCTAAATTAGCTAAATTGATAAAATATGCAGACAGTTACATTCAGTTTGGTTTTCCAGACAACAGCAACAGAAAACCAAAATGCGTCATGTGTCTTCAGGTGCTGGCACACAGTGCCATGCCATGAAGCAAATACTGAGCACTCAAACGGAACTGCTTCTCTCAATTACTATGAAGCAGGTCTTAAATACTTTAAAAGTTTTAGAATACAAACAGCTCTAATTGCATCTAAGAGTATGAATGGTAGTAGGGATATGCTTAATGAAGATTATAAGGGGAGCACTGGAAATTGTAAGGGATCCCTAAACGTTTAGTTTTTGGCTTCGCTTGCTCACAGATTACAGTAAAATGAGTCATAATTCAAAAGTGACATGATTTGATCCAGACTCCATCTGCATTTGAGATGTTAATAAAAAAAAAAAACATCACAGGGAAGATGTGCAGTATGAAACCAAAAGAGTTCATCACAGTTACACCCCCACAGGAAGACTCTTAACTAATTTCATTCATTACGGTGAATGGTTTTTCCATTATTTTTGTGTATAACCAATCAGGAGCACCATTAATGGGGTCCTGCGTGTAAACAGCATTAAAGTTGTAGCTGAATTAAAGGTCAGAGGGAGGAAATGTAGGTAGTATATGTTTATTGTATGTTTTCAGAGTACAGCTGAATGTAATTGTTGATGTTGGCTCTTAAGAGCACCAAGTTTCAGTTTTTCCCAAACGAGCTCTTTCAGTGATGTTTGCGCGCCCTTTTTATTTACAGCTGCTGGAGAAAAGAGACCATGAAGATGTCAGAGTAACTTTAAATGAAAACCAATGCTGACACTAACCTCTGGTACTCCCAGTACCTCCTCATAACTCTCTTTTATGGCCCACACTGTTACCTTTTCCCACAAGAACCCTAAACACGCTCATCAAGCACCCCATCGATGGGAAGACTAAGGCAGCAAAACAGAGACATCCAAAAACGGAATACTGGGAAGACTGGGACTAATCTCAAGATCCAGGAAGTGCCAGCACTTGCTACATTTTTGTTTGTCTCTCACCTTGATGAGTCAGTGAAGGTTTATGGATGCAAAGTAAAGAGATGAAGAAATGCATGTGGTTTTAAATATGTAGTCCAAATCTATTCCACAGCAACAGTCTGACCATTGCATTTCTAAAGCATTTTGGTTTTTACATCACAGAGTGCAACCCACTGTGTTTCCATGATGTTTTAATAGTCCAGTTTTCCTAAAGCTGTGTAAAGTAAAGTGTAGTAAAATCATTTTTAACATTTTTCTAGATTTTCTAGAATTGCCCTAAAATGCTTCTTTGCTGTTGCAGAGAACTCAGGATGTCATCACCTAAAACAAGTTAATTTGGGTGAAAGAACATTTTAGCTTTGGCACTGACTTCATAACAGACACAAAAAGAATATTTGGATATAAATGCATCATTGCAAATACACATGTATTATAGACTTCATTCATTTCTATCTCTTGCAGACTTGTGAATATTAAATTTGTCTCTCTTAGCTACAAAAAACTGACATGGATAGAATACAACCAAAAGTGATACACCACTTGTAGTGCTGACCTTTCCATTAGCAGTGCTTCCTGACTCAGGTCAATAGGTAGAGGTCAAACAAGAGGGGGCAGACCCATGTAATTATCCCGGGAAACCCTGCTCTAAATCAGAATGATGTCCAGAGTATTAAGAGTCTAAAATTGTGGTTTGTTTGATTCTTCCATGACAGTGTAGTGATTAATGCGTGATAAATGTTAACCATAAGTGTGTGTGGCAGGTTTTACAATGAGAATCAAAGCTCCAACTGCTGTCACATTGGCACCATTCAACAGTAACTGAGCTACTCACAAGGACAAGTCTGGAGTCCAACTGCAAGCACGCATCCATTTATTACACTGTGTTATTCGTTTGTTTGTAAACACAATGTGACAGTCTGTGGACAAAATGGAGGGAAGGAAACAAGGACAGTCTTGTTTCTTATGGTCAGCGGGAGGATGGATGCTAATCACATGGTAGCCCCAAAAGATTTCCAAACTGAGACTAGAACGCCTCATTTCAAAAGGCCTTATGAGGTGAGATGGATAGATGGCCATTTAGCACATAACATATCAGAATACGCAATTCTCTAAAGCCTGAGTGATGTACTGGCCTCAGCTCTGACATGTGGAGGACAGCCTCAACCCCGGAGCTGCAGCTAAAACTTCTTCATCACCTCTGACACCGTCTAATGATACTCATTTGCAATCTGACTTCCTGAACATTACCAGACTACTAGACTACGATAACCACGGCAATTAACCGCCTCGGTAGTTTTTCAATATAATGCTTTCCTGAAAACATGTCACATCTTAGCAAAAGAAGGTCTTGGGTGGACTTACACACCTGAGTTTACACTCTGGAGAAACTTGAGTGCGCTGTTTTGTACAGTTACATTATAGAGGATGTCGCATGTAGAGAAAGTTTGCTTTACATTTATTTCAGATAGGTCATATGTTTCTGATGGGTGCAAGCCAGAAACCAGTATCGGAGAACTAATTTGTCCAAAAGTCTGTGTTTAGCTCGAAAAGTATCACAGTATAAATGAGCAATGTTATAATCTGAAGTATAAAAATAAACAACAAGTGTGTTCAAAACTTGAATGTGCACAAACATACCAGAACACTTCTGAGCAGGAAGGGTCATATGCTTTCTAGCATGTGGAAAACCACATCCATGATCACCATTAGGGGAACAGATTTGAATTATATTCTGTTTGGTTTAGTTTGAAGGGAACAATTTGTCCTTTGCTTATTTCAGAGTACATAAAAAATGGCAGTAAGTAAGCATGCACACTGCTCTACTTGCAAGCTCGTGCACAGTCATACTATATAAGCACAAGCACCTGGACATACAGTATAGTTTGATGTTGGGTAGACACACACATTATTTAATCAACAAATTCTCAACCATCTCTCAGTCTGAAACATGCTGAACATCTGCACTTACCATCAGGTGGATACAGCTTGATGAAATGCTTTCTAAATATGCTGCCAAGACAAAAGATGGCCTGAAAGGTTTAGCCTTCATGACCAAGTTCTCATATTCAGATTTCCTTTTCTCCCAAGAAGGTTCTTGCCTATTTCCCAAAATAATCAAGTGGCAGGAGCTGCTGAAATTGATGGATTGTGCCTCTAATGCCATGACCTGATGCCATTATAGTTAGTGACACGTTGCAGCCTAATGGCTGAGCTCTTTCTGTGCATGTGTGTAAAAAGTGTGTGTACATATGTGTGTGTGTGTGTCAGAGAGGACTGCCGGCAAGGGGAGGGAGGAAGAGATGCTAATTGAAATTCCTTCAGCCATGTCTGGCAGAGCCTTGGTGTCTGAGTGGCACACACACGCACACATATTCACACTGGCCCTGGCCCTAATAAAAGTGGGCTTTGCCATATGGAGGCCATGTGCAAGACTAGCCTCTCTGTGCTCAAGCGCGTGTGTCTGCGTGTGTGTGCGCTCAGCAGGCGAGCCTTGTGCAGCACCACAGCCTCGCGTACAGATGCATGCAACCCTATGACATGTGTATGAAGGTGTGCGAGTGATAAAGACCAGTTTAGAACAAGTACACAGACACTTGACATCATGCATTTAAAGCAAAACTATGCAGTAATGTGGCAAGTGCCTGTTCTGTAATAATAAAGATATTAGCTCGTGTTTTGGACATCACCCATCTAGTTCAGTGAACTGGCAGGCAGACTGTGGGCAGGTAAATGTGGGAGCAATGTTCTGTTCTCACTCAACAACTACTGTCAATATGTCCTTAGGCCATGCAGTTATTCTGTGCCACTCACAGGCCAAAAGACTGTGGCAGACTTGGAGAACTTCCAGATGTGTTTAACTAGAAGATAAAGCTGTGCACTACAAAATGATAACAGCTGATTTTCTGTTCTGGATCAGTCATAACTAATTATGATGAGCCTTGCAAGTCGTTAAAAGTATTTAGATTTGCAAGAGTGCAGATCTGATGCTTTGTTGAGATTTGCATGATACCATCTGGCTATTTAGCGTCTTATTTATTTATTTATTTATTTTTTAAAAGAGCTTTTCCCATAAATTTGTGTTTTTCCACTGTACCTGTGCATTTTGCAGTGATCCATACATTTATACACTTCTCCCTCAGAAGCTACAGTTGAGGTAGTTCAAGGTGCAATACGAGTGAAGTTTCTGAGTTCCCAGCAGCAGAAGAACTGGGAGTGTGAAAGACTAACTGTGTGAATGTGAGGCTGAGTGGTGCTGACAAATAAGCATGTGTGCTCGGTGACCCTTCTCAGGATAAATAAAGGTTAAAATCATATTTCCCTGCCCGCAAAATGCATAACCAGAAAAAAAGGGAGCAGGAACCGCTTGGTTATTACTTTATATCTGAGTCAGTACAACCTCATAGTTAGCATATGCCCAACACTATTATAGCTGCAGCACAATAGCAGCAAGGAATAAGTGTACTTGTCATTCTCCCCAGGGGTTTGGTAATAGCTGTGTTTTATATATTTCCTCTAAGAGGAAGAACTTTCTCTGGGCAATTTCTAATTGGTTCCAGTGGATCATCTCTTTTTTATCTGCCCCGCTTACTTTTTTTTCCCTCCTCTCCTCTCCTGCTCTTCTACTGTCATGCTTTTCTTTCCCAAACTCTTTGTAGTAAGGCAATATGCCTATCTCTACACATGGTGAAAAGGCTGCAGGCATGCAGCTCTGTTATTTGTTCTATTGCCCAGTTACCTGTCTGGAAGTGCATGGCTGCCCAGAGAGGGGAAACAAGGAAACATCAGTCGCCACTGATAAACACATAAGATGCAGTGGAAGACGAGCAGTGCAGCTTTTGCCATAGATGGCTTACTGACAGATACTGAGGATATGTTTGACTGCTCTTGTATCACCTTTTATTGCCTTCAAAAAGTCTAAAAAGAAAGATTTGATTTCAGGATCTTGAATATCAAATTGATTTCTGATTTTCATATGTTGCTATCTCTGTGGTTAAAAGCTGTAACAGAGAGGATCAGTGGACACATTTAAAGACATAAGGGAGATGACTTACTGTATGGATCGTCCTCACTTTTGGTGCCATTAACCTTGCCCTCCTTGCCAATGCGAAGGAAGAATTTCTGGTAGGAGAACAGTTTCCGCCTGCGCACGTCTCCTTGTAGATGCTTGTAGCTGCTTCGCACGTGCCGGCCAACGACTGTCGCAGACGACGATGACACATTGGTCGCCCGTGGCAACCTTGCAGAGGATGCGTGAAGCGGTGTGGGTGATGAGGAAGGTGGCGTATATGAGAAGAAGTGAGGAGAAGTCCCTCCTGGTGCATTGTGGCCATTTTCGGATGAAGCGGACAGCGGGGAGGATGAGGACGGTCCGAGCAGGAGAAGCAGGAGTAGCAAGGTGAGGGAGAGGACTGAAGGAGGTCTGCGGCAGGGGCAGGAGGAGAACCAGGCGGCCAGTGCACCTTGTGTCACTGCCCATCTACACATGGTAGTGGAGCTGGGAGAGCTGTGGAGGTGCTCAGGGGCTGGGGCATGCTGAGCTGGGTGCAGGGAGAGGGAACGAGAGTGGGAGAAACTCCCCCCGACTAAACCTCCTCTGTTTGGGAAACCCCAACCTCACTGGGACTGTAGGTGTTAAAACCTGTAGAACAGCTGGGGTGAAGACAGTATGACTGCTGTGGCAGATGTAAGTTTATCAGGAATATTAATGGTGATGTAGTCGGTGGT
>VUQS01002223.1:0-12844 GCA_015108495.1 Heterochromis multidens | reverse complement strand
AGAGAAAATCTAGCGATGTTTCAGCCATTCTTTGGCTGATTTTTGTGGAAGAACATTAATGGTGCCTGAGGTGGAGGAGCCATATCCCACCAATAAGACCTTATGAGGAGCAAGCTGGTTGTGGGTCATACAAGGCTACAGCAGCCATTAACACTTCGCCTGACATAATAAGGCTGGAAACAAATTCCAGGGCTAGGAGAAATGTCGATATTGTTAAGTGACCCATTAAATGGGAATATATGTGTGAGAAAACTGACAGGGAGAGAGACAAGTAAAGAGAAAAGTATTTTCTTTCTGAGTCATTTGTTTTGTTTTTCAAGGAGATTCTTTAGCACTCTTGTAGGTATTAAAATCCAGGAATCTTACTTTAGAAATGGCTCTGCTAAGTCTTTCTTGCTATAAACTGACTTGTAACGCTATGTACCAATAAGAAATAAAAATAAGAACTAAACCTTAGAAAAGAAAAAGCAAAAAACTAACTGAAACAATATTTTATACTCACAAACTAAAAGAAGAAAAACTGTACGGGAAATGTCTTTCGTTTGAATCTTTAATCATTTGCTCAAATGTGTCAATACAACCAAGAAGAGGCTTTGAAAATGCATGTTTACTAAGACTGAGATAGCAGCTAGCAGTGTGATAGAAATTCAAAGAATTCAAAAAGAGGGCAACATCCAGTTTGGTTCCAAACAGTCTCTTGTACACACAGAATTTTCATTAGATTTTCACTAAAGTAACATCAATATGAAATCATGTGCAAAATGCAGATTATGAGAATATTTAACATACAATCAAAAGCCAAAGAATCACAGCAGAACTCAAAATGTGGTTACCTCGTCCCCTCAGGAATCGCTACTTCATCTTTTTCCCAGGTAATAACGGGGGTGGGTATGCCTTCAATCTGGCACTCAAAGCGGGCAGCTCCTCCAGTGGACACTTTTTGGGGAGACGGCTCCAGATGGAACTTAGACAGACCTGCAGGTACAGAAATTATACAGTTCAGAGGGTTATTTATTAAAGTGTCTGCTCATCTGTCAACATCTGGTATAACATCTGGCCATGGTCCACAATTTCCACAAATTCTAATCAAATTCAGTCCACCGAGACTGAATTTGATTGCATACCAAGTACACCTAATGCCATGGGCTCCAAAACCAATGCGGTCTGAGCAAAAGGTGATCTACACATTCATTGATAGCTCAAGCCATAATACAATACAAACAGAGCTACCTCCGGCAATTATCCCAGTCAAAGCTTTTTTAAACAACCTGATGAATGTGAGTTGTTTATTTTTTTATGTCACTCTGTCTAGTTTAAAAACAGTGAGTCTAGAATTATACATGAATGTCACTTCTGCAGTCTGTATTTAAGACTTCCAGTTTTTGTATTGCAGCCATTGTAGGGCTTTCAGTGGTACTGTTTTAATTTTTGTCATTTGATTAAAGACTTGTTGAGGGCATTTAAATACCCTTGAATGTCCTGATTAGGAGAAATTTAGGGACTTAATCAGGCTTGGCTTTATTTGTCTCTCCAGGTCGACTCTTGGCAGGACTCCAGTTTTCACAGTCTTTACACAATCACAGACAAGGGAACGCTTCTATCTGAAGGTAAAGCTGAGCACCAGGGGGCAGCACTGAGTACCGTCTGAGGGCCTCTAACCTCTGACCCCAACAGGCTGTTGGAAGAGAGAACAAAACAGGCTAGCTGTCCCAGCCTCTTAGTTTGTAGCCCTGACTGAGAAGTAGGGAGTGGGGGTGGATCAAAGAAAAGTGCAGAGAAAGAAGACAGAGAAGGCAACTCGAAGAGGGAAAAGTAAGAAGTAATGGAAGAAAGCAAAAAGGACACTCAAAAATCCACAAAACACAAAGGGGCTAGAAAATAACATTGGACACATTAGATTACATGTTATAGGCTTTAAAACCCTTACTGATAATATAATAATATCATATGTGTTTCTTTAAATGATAAATAAACTGAATCAGGTCACACTTCCTCCCTGTGGAAATAACCGCATAAGCGATCCAGACCAGATTTGCACAGCCTGAAAACATAAGCATGTCACAAGCTGTAAGCGTCATCCAGACGTGTTACAAACATAAATGTGTGAATGTGTGAAATAGCAGCCATTTCTAAAGTTTTCTTAAACATTCTGAAGATGGATATCCAACATTTATCCCCTCTACTTTTTAATTAAAAAACTGTATTTCAGTTAGTTTTCACCTGAAGAGGCAAATGATTCGAATTTCATGACAGGCATTTATTAAGAAATTAAATTCAAAAGCAAAAATGTCGACTAGCCCGGACTAGTAATGTGTTCAGTGGATTCATTAAATGATCTGGGAATAATGAATGTCTTTGCACAAACCTGAGCTAACCCATTTAGTAGACTGGATGGGTGAAAATATTTGTAACCTGTCCAAGTTGAGAAACTTTACACAAAAGCAATGAATTACCAAAATCAGTAAGCTCAAACATTTCAAGGACACACAGTTTACCAAAAAACCAATATCGCCATAGACACAGCTACACTACTGGCATAGCTTTCAGTCTGCATAAGTGAGGACTGAGTGGGGAGCCTGACAAACTAACAGGAGAAACCATTTTCAGGTACTGTACGTGTGTTTTCAAGCTTGCAGCCAATCACATGGCAGGGTCAAGATTTCTTGACTCACACCATCCCAATTTTTTGTAGAGATTTTCTCCAAACCACTGTAAGCTGGGGAGACACCGGACAGACTATCCAAAATCACCCTAAGCCCTATCACTCCAACTGTTAGTCATGTCAACAAACTGGCCATCTGTGTTTTCCCACTGTGCTGAGGGAACAAAGTTTCTCAATGAGTACACACAGGCTGACAGAGATGCTTGGTCATAGTAGCAAAACAGATTTGATTCATTTCAGAAAATCTCACACTGACTGTTGCGTAGCAAGTCATGCAGGAGCCGTTGATGATTAACCTCTGCCACTTCCAGCCATTACAGCATGATCTTCTCATGTAAACACACACAACCTGTAACACTGCCAAACTGCCTGATAGGGTGACACGCTCAATGAGCGTGCGTGCGTGCATGTGTGTACACATTTGTAAATTTAAGTGCCGGTGTACTGCGCTACTTGTTCTCTAGTGCTTGCACACGGACAGCTTGTGATTACATTTCTGAAGCACTGTATGCATCCATGTTCACAAGTGTATGTGTGCACAGGAGGGTGTCTGCATGTGAGTGGTGAACAACAGCTGATAAGCGAGAGTGTCCATTAGCCATTAGACATTAATGCAGAGGGGGGCGACGGGTGTTCAGAGAAGACCCTTTGCTCATGCTGTGATTGAACAATGGTGACTTGCTGGGCTTCCACCTCCATTCTGTCAGAGCATAATCATATTAGTCTTTTTTTCCCAGTGCTCCATGAGTGTCCCGACACCTGTGATCAAATTCCATGGCAGATCCATCCAGCTACATACAGATCACAGACGCAGATGCTGCAGAGCTAACACTGAACTGAAAGGGCTTGTCAGGACACACTGGGTAATTTTTCATTGTAACACTCCCAACTAAAGGTGGTATACCAAGTCACAGGGTCGAAATATGACCAATTGTTTCCTAGCAACAAAGTCTTTCTATGTAAGGAACATTTTCAGGCAACTCCGTGGGCATTACTCTATGTAAAATTTAACCCCTTACTGTGCTTGGTAAAAAAAAAAAACCCAAAAACAACTCACATTTCTTTGCTCGCTCTCTCTGTCTGTCTTTCTCTCATTTATCTTATTTCAGTGTTTCACTTTTTCTTTGAGACTTCTGCCCTTGATTTTATCCCAACTCTGTCTTTGTCCGTCCCTCTATCTCTGCCCCACTCTTTGGCCCCACAGCTATCGGGTTGCAGTATTTTCCTCCTCCCCTCGTAAAAAGCAGATAATTCAACCTGTGACCTGTATGCTGCCCAACATTTAAACCGAGTATCACAGATATTTGTTATGGCTACTGTAAAATATGTGCATTTCCAATCTGCTTTAAAAGCAGGTAGGAATGTCCTTCAACCTCTCTGATAAATGGAAGAATCTGTTTATTTGTATGTGTGAGTGTTCTTTGCTGTTACAACAACTGTCCATGTGATCTACTTCAGACTTGGTGGGTGTATTGAGGGACAACAGTAAGTGCTGTGTCAAGTTTGAAGTTGTTCGGGCTTTTCCTCTTCTGCACATCATCTGTGAAATGGCCATAGATAGGTCACTTGACTTGTAGCCTCAGAGATGATGTCAGACTTCTCTTTGACCTTGCAATGTTGTCTGAAATTTAGATAGCGTAGTTTAGTCAAAGAAATACTCAAACGACTGTGTTATCTACTTTTGCTGACGCTCACATGCCTTTGAAAGCAGGTACTGCACTAGTAGTGACAAAAGGAAGCCTTTTACAGTATTTCTGCAATGCCTTTCATTAAGTAGAAGGCTTTCAATGTTCAGTTTTTCTTGTAATGTTAGATGTCTTTGAACTAGCATTTCTTATCAAGCTTCGAAAAGCTATTCTCCACATTCTCTTTCACTGCTTTTATTGGAATGTGGTGTCTGCATTAATACTGGGCTGTCTTAAGATAAGACGCCTTTTAAAAACATATAATTGCAAAAATAACAAAAATTCATAGACAAAATCCACTGCTGAAGCTTGAAATAAGTGAAACATTTAAAATTGTGTCTTGGAGAAGAGTGTTCACTTTTCCTTGTTAAGACATCAACAGTTTGTTTGAAATGGGTTGCAAAAGCTTGCGGGAATGAGGAAATATTGACATTCCCCTCGGCAGTTTCATAATGAGAAAGGTTAATTGCTCTAATTAACACAAATAGCCGCTTTTTAAACCATCATCATAATTTACCTGCGAATGGATTTGAAAAATGCAATGTGTACTCAGTATGCTGCCTCTGTCGTTTTAAGGAGAAGAGTGAGTTAGAGACTGATTTGTATTTGAGACTTATTTGTATTTACAGAGAGGGAAAATCTCTTTCACTGCGTCTGCCTTAACAATACACATCATATATTGCGACAGGTAGACTGGAGCAGGTGGTTTTCTTAATGTTTTTTTTTTCACAGATGCGATCTCTGCTACATTCAGTTTTTCAGTCTCATTCCTGCTAGTGAAGACACCGTGGGAGCTAAGAATATCCGCTCAATGTCAGTGTTGAGGCATTTAGACTTCATCCTCCTTCCCAGTGGTCACATCTATCTCATAGCCTCTCGCTAGTAATTTAATTCAGACACCACACACCTATACACACACATGCGTGCAAACTGAAGGTCATTCTTAATGGTCTCAGAAGCCTTTCCTTTCACCATCATCACAAACTCTCTTCAGCCTCGTCTGCCTTCCCACCATTCATCCAACATACCCCCTCCCTTCCCTTTAGTCCTCATTGTCTGTCAAACAAGAGATCCTCATAAATAGGCATGTGACAGCTGACAAAAGAAGGGGCATCCACAGAGGATACTGTCTCATTTTACACAAAGCTAATGGCTAAATAAAGACTACCACTTAGGAGTGTGAGAGAAAGAGGCCTCTTTGGAGGGGTGAATAAAAACTACAGCCTGTACTCCTATTTTTTATACCCCCATATTTCTGTTAATTTTTTTTTTATTTCCACCTATTTTTCCTCATTTACTCTGTGCCAGAGTACACCTGATCCCAGGACACTTGTTACTTCCTATCTGAGGCAGAAGAGATGCAAGTTAATGTCCATCCATGCAAAGAAATCCCCTTGACAAAATAAGAGAAGTCCCATTGCTGTTTGTCAGTATGCATGTGTGCCCGTGCATACTATACCACACTGAATTCTGTAAGTAGATGCATGAATCAAACCAATATTCTTATTTTTTTAATTTAATGCTGCATCATTAAACATGTTGACCATTTAAACCCTTAAAGACAAAGACCAACACTAGACATCCACAACTACACATGCGGTCACCATTTTTAGGTATTATAGAGATAGTCAGACATTTTTACTTTAGTTGTAACTTTGAAGTTACAACCAGCTAAGTTGGTTAAGAACAAAGACTGGAAACAGAGATGCTGCTAAAATTCACTAATTAATGTTCGGGCAGTAAATTTTGTCATAATTGAGCAAAAATTTCACAGTAGTCTTTTTTTTTTTTAGCATGTTGCAATGTGTCATTAAATCAGTCTGAGAGGAAACTAGACTTCTGCATCTTCTCTTGTCTCTGGTTTCAGGCTTTAAAATAAATCTAGTCTGTGAAAGAGATTTTGGCCAATCAGTGGAGAGCTGCAGGAGGAGGGCTGTATTTTTTTATTTAATTTTTTTAATCAAAGCGGTCCTATTGGCAAGAAAAATTAAACTATTCACAAATTTTCTACAGAATTTACAGATACAGAGATCACAATTTGCTCACAATGTACCAAATGATAATTCTGAGTCTTCAGCTTCACTTGCACTTGACCACAGCCTTCAAAAGTAACCAGGGACACCTACTTGCTAGGAGCACGTTTACAGTCCGGCTCATCAGTGCTCCAAGGCTGCTACCAGTCACACAGCTGTAAGCCCCTGCCACACCATGGGGAGGCTGGCCTTCATTAGACTTTGGCAACAGGAGGAGGGATCCATTGGCCAAATACTGCAGGTAGTCACTCCCCTCTAGAAGCAGCGGCTGTCCATCCTTTAGCCAGGAGACATTGAAGGGTGTGTCACTGGACCCCAGATTGCACTCCAGCAAGAGGGGCAAACCTGGCTCCAACACTACATGGCTGGGTCCAGCACCACAGCTCAGCTCCACGGAAAACAGCTTTTCTATGCAGAAGAAAGAAAGAAAAGGTTGTTAGCTTTGCTCTATAGTTGCAGCAAATTAGTCAACCAATTTTTTTTTTTATTCTAAAAAATACATAGTATCCCTGTATTTTTAGCTGCAAACTTTTGCAGATGCCTCATATTGCTCTGTGAACATTATCACAGCTCAACTATAAAATAACAATAAAAACTATTCTCACATCTGATTAGTTTTACTTTCTAAAAGGGCAAAGTCATTTCATAGCATAGTTAAACACCATAACTTCAAAAGAGTCAATAGAACTGGCAGCACAGATGGAGTGGGGGAGCGCATACCAGAAGTAGGGTGTTTTGGGGACATAGAGAAGCCCACAGGAGGAGGGGGAGAAGCTCTGCAAATGAAATGGGCACATGGGGCATGAAGGGATTTGTATGTCAGCAGCAGGACATTAAAGTCAGTGAGAAAGGGGAAGTCCTGGAGTGAGAGGTCGGAGTGAGCAGCTGAATGCTGTATAAACTGCAGTCAAAGGAATGTTAAATGATGCCAAATTTTCCATGCAAAAAAAAAAATGTTGTCATAGTATGATGATTTAATGTGAAACACTACATACTTATCAGATAATGGTGAAAGTAAATAAATACTCTTGTAGAACATTTTTTTCCTCCTCCATTGTGCATCAACATGGTTTGCTTTATTGATCTTTATTGCTACCCCCCACCCTCATTATAGATGAAGCAGGGGAGGGGGGGAGACACAATAACTTGTTCTGTGAAATACTTCTATAAATAACAAGATGAAGACATAAAAAAACCCACAAAAAAACCATAGGCATCTAAGCAGAAAAGAGAATTTATACAAAATTTAAGACAGGAAGGTCAAGAGAGATTTGGAGATGGAAGATTAAAAGAAGATCAGATTTTGAGAGAAATGACAGCACATATTTATCATTCATGAGTAGGATGGAGAGCATTAGATACATACAGACAAAACCTAAAAAAGCAAGGGCCAATAACGGCGGCACTGCATTGCTTCCACTTGACTTGAAACTTTTAAGTACCTTTAACTTGATGTAGACAGTTTGGAACCAAAGAAGACTGAACTAGATTGTCTCATACTGCTTTAAAGACATTTTTTCACATTTATCACTTAGAGTACATATTAAATTTACATGAAATTTAACACAGGTGACCACAGGCTTGCAGGTGCATCAGATAACATATTAATACTTAGCAAATGTCACTGTTTTTCTTTTCATAAAAACTTAAGATTGTCTGAGCTCCAGTATCGGCATTCCTGTTGGCTGATTTTATAAGTAATGTTCTCGAGCTCAGCGCCCATTACTTCTGAATGCATTTATAGTGACAGTGAAGGTTTAGCTTGTCAACAGTGAGTGATGTACAACAGATGTAGATATATATGTGTGCATGTGGAAGTTATTCCCTGTCGAGGCATTAGTTTTAACTTTTAATGGAAAAATTACATTCGTGCACCACTTCTGTCGAAGGTTCGTGTAAAAATACCATGTAGAGTAGCTGTAGAATAGCCTAATAGTTGCTAGCCTCTAATTTTAATTGATGGAACTAATCAAATTTATCTCCCAGGCATACTTCTAGGCAAAAGTGCAGAAGTGAAATTCCCCATGTGTTTAAAACACACAGTTAGCAATGCTTTGCTGCTGTCAGCTGTCATGTAAGTGTCAGATTGATGGAATCTTCCTCCACCCTATTCACCTCCACTTCCCCCAATTATTAAATTCTCTGAGCACATCAGAGTCCTGCCTCACATCACAACCATCCATATCTTCATCTCCTGACTACTTTACCATTACTTGTACCTACTAGGGGATATTCCATTAGGACTTATGGTGTAAGCACCCTCCTAAAAAAGAGAAATTGATGATGGGATCCAATTGCCAAAGATACCTTCCATCCAGCTTAAACTTTCCCTATCATGGACACTTTGTCAGTTAAAGTCATTTAATTACTGTTAATAGCACTATGTGCAGGTCTTTGCTTTGGTGTTGGGTCAATAAACAATCAAAAATCATAATTACTTTTTCTTAATTGTGATTACATAAAACATTTCATTTTAGTAAGTATATGCATATATTCTCTGTGTTTCATACAGGTGGGTTTTGCCAGGCCTGCAGCGCTTGTTTGGTTACTAAAAATGTGACACATATTTTGAGTTTAACAATTTTATTACAACATGTAATTCCATTTATCATGCCAACACAGTCAATATCACATAACCCTATGAACGAAGATCTATATACTGGTGAGAGAGAGAAAGACCTAGGTTAATAACTCATTTGGCTTATAATGTTAGCAAATTAAGCATTTTTCATTGAATAAAGTTAAAGGTTTAAGAGTCAATAACTCTCTTTAAATATTGTTTGTATTTGATACTGATTGACCCCCGTCTACATCTTTGCTGCTGCCATTATTGTGATGTTCATTGCTTCTGTTGCACAATGGCATGGGATTCTTACATGAATTGTCATCACTTAATCCTGTTATCCTGTTAATCCTAATATACATATAATACTCCTTGTAATAATATAACAAATATGTAAGATGCCATATTTTGAACAATATAAATATGTAAAACGAAGAATATATTCAAATAATATTGTAACATTAATGATGAATTATAGATATGGAAGATTTAATACCCAACGGGTCTTAAAGTCATATGACTTAATGCATATCTGTGCAATTAATGCAATTTCATATAATGTAAACATCCTTTCTGCAGATCTTGTTACATAGCTTTGTGAATTCAGCTTAAAAGACACACACACACACACACACACACACACAGAGAGAGAGAGACAGGCAGGTTTCTTTCAGCTTGTCTTTCTCTACTGTTGGATTAATTAAGTTAATGGGAGATGGAATTTTTTCCTTGATTAAATGAGGTCTGACCCCCCACAGTCACTCCCTGATGAAGAGGCTGGGTAATGTTGAGAAAGGTTGCTGCACAGCACTCTTGCACACACACATCTGCCATGGAGACAACATTAACATGCATGCACAACCATGCACCCAAAACACATACAGGCACCACATGCAAACAACTCTAAAACATCAACATATTCTTGTAGGAACAGAAACACTCACATATGTGCAAGTCAACATGCACAGATCACCACCATGGCTCCTTGCTTTCCCTCTCCCATTTCAACTAATTAGGTCTCATTAAGTCATTAAAATGTTAGCAGCCATTTCCCAGCTCACTGCCAGTGGTTTCACTTGGTGCAAGTGATTCTGTTTTGGATATAATACCTACTACCCCTCAAAAAAGTGGAGCTGAGGTATGATGAGGAATATGCAAAAAAGAAACTGCAATTTCCCTTTAGAAAGGTTTAGACATCTTAACCATTGTAAAACCTTTTGTATAACAAAATTAATTCCAGAATAGATGCCCAATCTCAAAAAGCAACTGCAACAATTTCATAACAAAGAATTAGAATGACCTATTATCCTTTAAAGAAGTAGGCACAGTAAGCATATCCCATATTTCAAAGAATGGATATTTCAAATAATGGATATTTCATGTGGGAATAAAACACTTGATATTCACACACACATTTGCGCTAGAAACCTCAGCATGCCCTAGATATGTACCCATGTGTTGCGCACACACACACACACACAGAAACACAAACACAAACACATGTACTTTCCCCAACACACTCACACACGCACACCTATGCACTCCTGCACAGTAACTGTCGCTGTCTGTGTCTCATGAGTCTGTGTCTCATGAGGACACAGTGTGGTGAAGAGGGGGATCTGTGAAGTGGCCATTCTGCCATTTTACTGTACAAGTGGGAGCTGTTGGAAAGGACAGGGTGCACTCTGGCATATAGTAGTGGCTGTGCAGTCTTGCTGAGCTGTGGTGAATGGATTGTGATGGCACCAAGCCAAGACGTTCATAGCTAAATGGAGAGAGGACAACAGTTTACAAAAGTGAGAGGGAATGAAACTGAGATCGACAGACAAAAAACACAAACACAGTGAAAAGAAATAGTGATGAAAACTATCAACCATAAATGATACAGTGCCCCTTTGACACCATGTCTGAATTTCTTATGGCCTTCTAATTGCAACAGCAGGATACCATAATGTTAATAATGTGACAACAAGTTAGACGTGTCCTTACTACTGCCTTATAGTTGGCTAAATAGAGAAATTGATTGACTGAAGGCTGATTTGTAATGCTCTTCAAGAGAAACAAGATACACACTGACAAAAACTCTATCACTTAGTGAGAGAAAAAGAAATAAAAGGCAGTGGAAATGGAGACGTTAGGAGGGCAGTCCACAACATTTGTCCCACTGGTCCATTTCTGTTAATGGATCACCTATTCACAAAATGTTTGAAAGAACAGAAGGAGAGCAGGAGAGCAGCAGAGGGAGGAGAGTGACCCAACACTGCGAATATTTCACTCAGCCCAGCTCACTGTCAACAGAGACTGGACACCCAATGACCCTGAGGCCACAGCTCAGGTTTCCACAGCCTCTAAAATCAAGCTACACAATACCCAAGGCCTTTCAGGAACTCAGAGATAGCAACAAAGAGACTGGAATGAAAAAGTCCAAAATAATGCTTCATGTAAGGAATGCCCATACCCCAACATATGTTGTATATTTCTCCAGTCTTTATGGAATACTACCAAATCTCTGCTCAGATTTCCTTTGGCGTTAGCTCAATAAACAATAACTGTCAAGAAAATCATAATTACTTTTTCTTAATTGTGATTACATAAAATGTTTCATTTTCATTTTAGTGAGTATATGTATATATATAGTCTCTGTGTTTCATTCTGGCGGGTTTTGCCAGGACTGCAGTGCTTGTTTCATCACTAAAAATGTGACACACATTTTGAGTTTAACAATCTTACAGAGACTGTCATCACTTAATCCTCTTGAACATTGCAAATATATTTATGTAATATTAACTGCGTACATGTTAAAAATATGGTACCAAATATATTACTATTACACTTAACTAAGAACACAATTTAATATTTTAATGAAGATCTATATACTGGTAAATTTATCAGAACAATTATGATTGTAATATTATAAAAAAATTTGTGAGATGTCATATTTTGAACAAATATGTAAAATGAAGAATATATTAAAATATTGTAACATTAATGATGAATTATAAATATATGAGATTTAATACCCAACGGGTTGCTTGATAAAGTGTCTCATGACATGATGATGCTCACCCAAAATTTGTCTTCTTATCCCGGCATTGTTGTCGTCTGCTCTGCTGCGCTATTTTCTAGACTTTAGCCATTTTTATAGTGGCTTATTTCAATAACTTGATCGATAATCAGCGGCCTCTCAGTTGCACTGGGAAGATTACAAATTTGCACTGACCGCTAAAATATGTAGCGTAACAACGTAGCATGAACACACTAAACATCAACAAACGCGCACAATGAACGCAGTCATAAGGTCGCCGTTCGGTGCTCAACTGAACTGTCAAATTTACAAATATATAAGATTGTTGGATTTGTATAAAATATTTGTATATGCCATATAGATGTTGACACTCACAGTGCCCAAGGCAATGTTTATGCAAAGTTTCCTCAAGAATGGTCTACTCGTCTAGGAGGAGATAGGGAACATACAAACATACATACATACGCTACTATACTATCATTATACAGGGTGGGCCATTTATATGGATACACCGTAATAACATGGGAATGGTTGGTGATATTAAAGTCCTGTTTGTGGCACATTAGTATATGTGAGGGGGCAAACTCCCCAAGATGGGTGGTGACCATGGTGGCCATTTAGAAGTCGGCCATCTTGGATACAACTTTTGTTTTTTCAATAGGAAGAGGGCCATGTGACACATCAAACTTATTGGTAATGTCACAAGAAAAACAATGGTGTGCTTGGTTCCAACGTAACTTTATTCTTTCATGAGTTATTTACAAGTTTCTGACCACTTATAAAATGTGTTCAATGTGCTGCCCATTGTGTTGGATTGTCAATGCAACCCTCTTCTCCCACTCTTCACACACTGATAGCAACACCGCAGGAGAAATG
>VUQS01002222.1:12408-29924 GCA_015108495.1 Heterochromis multidens | reverse complement strand
TTTTGCTGAGGTAGAGCACAACGAGGAGCTTTTTAATGCTGCATATCATGAAAATGAGGTTGAATTGTGCTTTAGAAAGGTTATTAACTTGCAGGTGTGAAATAAATACTGTGAAAATATTAAGTCATATACCACCATCATTCATATAGCCTTGCAGAGCTATATTTACAGCCAAGTAACATTTTTTTCACTTGCCATGTCAACAATGGATAACTAATAGGTGTCATGCTTAAAATGCTCATAGCCCATCCCCTGCTTCTGAGATTATAGTGGTGAGATTATGAAGAAAACAGTGTAGCACATTACTAATTCTACAATGTAGCTAGTACCAAGCATGTTCTGTTGTTGGCTGCAAGATCAAACGCCAGAGTTGTCACACATTCTTCACTACAGTGTTTTTTCCACTCCACTGACAAGAAATAAATATATATTTAAAATGCAGACTGGATTTTCTGGTTTCCAGCTGTCTCAATTGGATTGTTTGTTATAGTGCGAATGTGTTGTTGTAACATATTCGTTCTGATCCGAAAAATGATAAATCAATTTTGTAAATTATTGTCCCCATTAGAGTAACAAAGAAAGCTAAAGTGAGGTATGCTTTAGGGCAAGGTTGGTTTTACCTTGTGATTGAAAATTTATTACCATATGACTGTGCAGAGTCCTTCAGTTGATTCCTCGCTCATCATGTCCAGTTTGAAGACACTAAGGTGGCAACAACAAATGCTCAGCTTGAGTCTTCACAACAGGACTTCACTAATTGATGGGTGATAGCATGGTGGTTACAGCCATCTTTTATATGCAGTCTTTGGTCAGAGCTACATGAAACACACTAACTGACCACTTTATTAGGTACACCAGTTCAACAGCTCATCAATGCAGCTATTTAATCTAAAACTGTCTAAGAAGGCCAATCACATGGCAGCATTAGATTGCTACCAAGTGACTGGCTTTCTTTCCCATTCTGATGCTCAAGATGACCTGCAGAAGTTCAAACTGGCTGGTGCTGGTAATGGTGTAATGGTGTGGGGGATATTTACTTTACAGACTTTGGGCCAGCAACACATGGCCTGCATATTGTTGCTGACCATCTCCATCCCTTTATATGCACAATGTACCCATCTTCTGATGGCTGCTTCCAGGAGAAGGTTCCATGTCACAAGGCTCAAAGCATCTCAAACTGGTTCCTTGAACATGACATAAGTTCACTCAAATCATCTCCACAGTCACCAGACCACAATCCAATCAAGCACCTTTGGGACATGGTGGAACTGGAGAGTCGCATCAAGGATATGCGGCCGAAAGATCTGCATGATGCTATCATGTCGATGCAGCCCTCTGAGGAATGTTTCCAGCACCTTGTTGAATCAATGCCATGAAGAATTACAGCAGTTCTTAAGAAAAAAGGAAGTCTAGCATGGTACTAGCAATGTGTATCTAAGAAAGTGGCTGCTGAGTGTACCAGGTGTGATAAAAAAATCCAGGAAGAGGCCTATTACTGTTACTAAATAGATGTTGATTTAAGTCAGTACCTGAAGTTTATTAAATTAACTATCCTTGTTAGTTATACATTTTCACTGCTCATAACATGACTTTGAACTATTCATATAGAACTTAGATTTAGATATTTTACATTTTAAGGCAACAGGTTTAAAGTTAAATCTGCTTGAAATTATTTACAGCTCATTTGAAATAATATTTTAGTGAAGCTGAAACCCAAAGAAAAGGTATTCAAAGAAAACTTTAATAAATGGGGAGGTTTTTTTTTTCTTTAGATGTTTGAGCTGTCTTCATTTCCATGGCAACCCTCTCCCAGAAATTTCACCTTCCTAGAATTGCTTCCCTCAGGATTTGACACACAGTGACCCTGACAGTAATGCTTTAAGGAAGCATTATGTCTCTGGTAAGGACGCAGTGTGCAAACTAAAGCAACGGACAGAAGGATTATTACTCAAGATATGCTCCTATCAAGGCTGTTTTGACATACCTGTCCTTTTCTGGTTCACATCAAATTGTGCTGTCCTCATTTTTAAGATAACATATGCCATCTGATAACAGGAAGAATCTAACTGTCTTACACGATGTAAAATTACTCAGAAAATTAGGAAAAACTAAATTGTAACTCATGAATGCACTGTACTCTCCAAATAAATTGCTGGCTTACTTTATGATTTTTATACCAAATTATTTAGGAAAAATGGCCCAAGTGGGAATACATTTACATGAAGCAGACACATATCTCCTGAGGCGATTATCCTGCACACAAATTAAGCATACACGTAATTAAAACATTTATTGCAGTAGCTGTATACCTGTAGAGTAGTAACAAGGATTAACTGTTCAGTATCTGTGTTGTCAAACACCCTCACAACTGACAAACATACTGCGATAAGCAAATCACTCCATCCCACTTAACTTCATGATATTGTGACATAAATATGAAAGTGCTTTACAAACTGAATCTCTCCTTAATGCACAAATCAACTCTATTCCAACATAATAAGATTACACAAAAATGATCAAGTTAATTTTAAAAGCTATATCTTTTAGCATGCTATTCCATTGTGTAATTTGCCTTCCATGCTGTGGAATAAAACAAACCTTTTCAGACAGTGGAATGACAGAAAATGGTCTCTCATGGTTAACCCATTATCTGCACATGCCTTTGTGTTTTTCTTCAGCATCAACTACTTGATTTTGTACTTTAACATGTGTGTGATTATGTCTAAATTTGGCAAACATTCAATGCATAAGGCATTTGATTATCATACAGAATATTCTTTGTAGCCAACATGTTGTCATTTAAATAAGCACAATTCAGTATTTGAAGAAACATCATGAAGGCACAGTGATTAAAGTGTTATCTTAACCTGTGTTTTCTTATGTATGGAAAATAATAGTTTGTATGGAAATAATACATATATATACATATGCCAAGAAACTGCAGATACTACTGAGGGATTTCACTCAGTTAAATCACAATTTGAATAAAATCTATACAGTAATAAGATCAACATTAGATAAAACATTTAGCCATTTACAAATATATTGCTATTTAATTTGTACTGAACACCTTCAAAATCAGTTTATGGAGAGCTTTCAGAGCTTCTCATTTTTATAATGCACATATTGAGCACTGACATCCTTCATACAAAACATTTTGTTTTTTTCTTTGTTTTTTTTTTTAGAAAACAAGGTTTGGTTGTGGTTTTGCATTACTTGAAGAAAATGATTAAGAAATTTGGGCAACACTGGGTATATTACGAGATGAAAATTTGTTTCAAAATCAACAGTATTTTTTTTTTTTAAGAATTACATAAATGTTTTGTTGTACATTTTCCCATATTATAGAGCTTGGTCCAGCTGAAATCCCAAATCCTGATGACAAGGCATTATAATGATAACGGCCAAAAACTGTCCTATTCACTTTGGATATTACAGATACATGATAGTGGTTAATAAGTCTTATTTACAAACACACAGACAATGACAGAATAAACTAGTGTTCACAAACAGTGTTAGAACAACACTTTCTGAAGTGTAATTCCATTTTCTTTGATTGTGTCGATTAATATAGTCCTGAACAACTCAATAACAACCACACCACAAATATTTGTATATATTGGTCAGTCATGGTAGTTTTTTTTCTCTTTCTTCTAATTTCTTTTAATTTATGCATGTCCTCGTGGCACTTGTCCAATTCTCATTTTGAAGTCAACAGAAAACATTTTGAATATTGAAGAAATCCATAGAGGATCACACACACACAGTTTCCTCTAGAGCCATGGTAACACAGCATAAGCACTATTTTGTGGCCAGCATAGTAAATGTGGCTATCACAATGCAGAAGCATCAACTTAAGTGGGAAGAAAAGAAATAAGAGAGAAAAAAAAATAAAATGGGTAGGAGCTTAGATGAGATGCTCCACCTGTTCACTGTGTCCAGATGTAAGGACATCTAACAGCACAGAAGCAAAGTCCCTCTTATAGCTGCTGGTCCTTTGGGCTGTCTGGGCAGGAGGCTGACTGGCAGGACTTCAGACTCACCAATGGAATATCAGCCATGCCACTGCTGGTGAAGTGTCCCTCTCCACTTCCAAACTGCTTTCTGTCACCAAAATGCTCTGACCGTCCACTCTCATTTTTCCAGGTTCTGCTCAGAGTATGTCCATTGAGGAGTTTGTCCTTGGGACCCCACTCCCTCTGAGACCCAAAGCTTGTCACAGGTGACTTCGGCTGTTGGTATGTTCCCAGTGTTGGAGGCATCCAGCAGTTGTCCGAATGTCCCAGGACAAGGCACTCCTGTGTACACATCTCTGTAGCTTCCACTAGACCACGTGGTCCCAGGGGGCCATCTAAAAAAAAACAACAAAGAGTTGTAATATATTTTGCTTTCTCAGCTATCACGGCAAAAGCTAGGGTTCATCTTGAACTGGGCATCAGGTTGCCAGTCTATCACAGAACTAATGGTATCCCTGGGTGGTTGGTAATAATATTCTATTATTGAATATCTTATTACACTTTTGGTTACAGTCCCTGTTGCACTGCAGAGGAATGAAACCACCAGATAATTATTTTAAAATCAAAATGAATTTATATCTTCTTACAAAATACCATATGTAGAGTGAATCTGAGTTAGAGTTAGAAATGTGCAAGAAGTTTAAATACCAAAAGCCAAACATGTTAAACAAAATAGTTGATAGATTTAAAACTGAAATTAATTTTTTAAAATTTCACATTCAGTACTTAGTGAGAGTCAACCAATGCATTTGTCCTGAAATCAAAAATTAACAAATGACATTAATTTTATTATTGTTGCTTACCATTACTTTTAAATACATTTTATTTAATGCCATGTTTTGATATTCTAAGCAAGGTCAGAAAACAACCATATTTGTTAAAAATAAAAAGTATGGTCGGCTAAAAGAGCAAGACTGAATGTTTTATATAGCCAAAGGTACAGTCTTTCCCTAACCTTAACCAAAGTACTGTTGTTGCCTAAAGGAAACACAAACAGGATTCACTATGCAAACCCTGTTTCTCGTGTTGAATTGTTGGTCAAATTGGACAGCAGTTCTGAGGTATAAAAAACTATGACCTGACTGAAAAAAAAAATGTTGGCATCAGTAACCTTTCCTACAGAAACTTTTGGCAAAAACCATTTCTAGCAGTCAATGCTGAAACAAAAGTACTCAAAGTTAATTCAAATTTAGCTGGTAACTAGTTTTAGTTTTCAAACCCCTTTATTGACTTTATTTCAATAAACAGCTAGTATTCTGTCCTGCACTTACCAAGGTACTACACTATACAGGAAGTCAAGATTTTGAGTTAGGGGGAACTCTCCAACTCTCAGTGATTCAGTAAACCAGCTAGGAACATATCAGAAACACAGATAAGCTTAGCTTCTGGGAACTGGGAAACAGGGATGCTACAGATCTTAAGAAGGACACTGCCTGAAAGACTTTGCAAATAGTTTTTGTTAACATTAATCCCTCTGTGTATCAATTGGTTTTCAAACATGTTAGCCAACTGTCAGTTGAGAAGCTATTCCAAGGCATGAAACCAATTGCACAAGTTCAGTTATTCTTTGGTATAAATCATGTTGCTGTCTCCACTATAAATGATTCTCTGGAAATTAGCCTACCTCACTTCACCTAAACCAGGTGGGGAAAAGAAAGTTGAAGAACAATTTGCATCACAACAAATGATCTTTCCTCACCAGCTCTCTGCTACCATCTGGCTACTCCTTTGCTGAACATACATCACTATTCAGACATTAAAAAAATCAAACAGTAAATGTTTCAGGTAGTATTTGTTGGAATCTCATTTGATAGAAAAACATGCATAATGCATGGAAAGTAATGGAATTCTGCCATTTGAATAAATCGTCTTCTTTGAGTCTGTTTTTGAGAAAAACAAAACAGTCCTGTTTGTGTTTATATAGCAAGCATCAGTGGGTGATTAATTCATATGTTTGTTTTTTTGTTTGTTTGTTTTACCTAAAAAAGAAAATTATAACTATTTGTCCTAGCTTCACATACAGCTAATTGGCTGGTGCACAAATTAAGTTTTTTTTTTTTTTTCAAACTCTGGCAATGACTTGAGTGATCTTTTACAAAGAGGTAGCCATTTAAGGTAGCAGAATGTACTGGGAAAGTTATGCGCTTGTTTATCATCAATGAATGTACTACTATAGGTAAGTGGAGTGTTAAAAACTATTTTGCAAATTGATGTTTTACTATTTAATATTTTAATATTTAAATGACACCATCAATGAATGGTGTCATATAAATAGTTATGTAAGTAAGATTAGTTATTGTTTAAAGACTGAAACAAAGCCTTACTGCAGCTTTTACAGTGTGCCAGTTCCACTGAGAATCCATAACAAACTTGGCAGCTTACAATGACATCACCTAACTGTTTTAGTCTGCTGACCTTTAAGGTCTTTATGACCTTTCACCTGCTCCCATGTGGTCATTAAACGATAAAGAAGCTCAGCTAAACATGTTGCATCGAATGGAATCTTGCTATACTATTTACTGCTGGGAATAAATTTGGAAAACAGTGGAAATGTCTAACTCACTACATTGGGTCAGCTACTTTTACAGTGAAACTGCTGTTTATGTGTTCTGCCACTGTCTTCTAGATGGATCAATATAATAACAATATAATAACTAATCAATGTTAACACTGCATTTGTGTGTATATTTAGAACTGACTTTAAGACACCCATTTCCTAAATAATTTACAGGCAATAAAGTTCATGCAAATAAAGTTCATATTTGTGAAACTTGATCTTGAGATAGTCTTGGATTATGCAACTCAGCATAGAAATTGATATTTACATTTTTACATATTGAGATTTACATTTTCTTTGTTTTTGTCAATAGTTTGACCATAACCCTTTTAAAAGCTCATCTTGGACAAAAATAAAACTGTTTTGCATGAGGAGATTTTATTTTTCCTATTACTATGATTATTCATGTCTTCTGATCCAAATGGGAACATTTTCTCATGCTCCGCTAAGCCCTGCTTCTTTAATACTGCTTTTTGACTTTTACAGCACATATTGCAAAATGATGTGAAGAAAGCAGAAACCCGAAGAGGGAGTCAGTCACTCTTCTGTATGAATGCAGAGTCCATCACAATAACAGACACCCATAATTGGCATATGAGGAGTCTAACCAAGATACACATTATCATAGTTGCATGAAGAACCACAGAGAGCAATAATACATGGTGCCCAGGAGACGGCAAGATGAATTCCTCAAATGAAATTGTAGATGAGTAAGTAGACATCTGGGGAGCTGTTAAGGAAGAGAGCTTGTAGGAAGGGAAAAAAACTGTGCACATGTACAGTACATGGTGTGCAGTTTAGAGCAAATGAAGTAGAAAAAGGGCTCCCATTTATGTGTGATGGTTTTTTGTAATGTTAGATACAAGATAATAATAAAGATGCTACAATCATGATGTCTCTGATGGCATTTCTCCTAACTTTGTAATCACCGGACACTTGAGAAATAACAATATAATAATACAAGGTTTTAAATTAGAATATATGTGTATGACGGATTAGCAGTTTGTGTATTGATTACAGCAGGATTAAATGACTGCAATGTCTGTATTTCCTGTTTAATTTTGAGTCCTTTTTTAACAAAAGCAGAGCCATTAATCAAGAACACTTTGTGCTTTGCTATTCCCCTGGTGTAATAAACATGACCATTTGCATGTAGATTGGTACAATCAGTGGCCCCAGTGGGCAGTAGAGGATAATTTGAATCAGCCACTTTCACTGTTAATCTCTGCATACCTGCTGTTTGAGAAAATGCAGAGACAAAGCCTGATTGAAAAGACCACTTGAGGTATAGAGCTGATAGGTTACAAAATCTATTCATATACAAGAGTCTTATAATACTGGCCTGTAATTCCCATGCAGGGATAGCAAATGAGTAGGGAAGTCAAAATAAAGTGGATGCCTAAATATAAAGGATAAAAGATTGAAATGTCCACACTCCACTATACCCCAAGAGTTACTACAGAAAATGTTAACGTGATCATACGTTGCAAAGTAAAGCAATCCAATAAAACATATTACAGGAATATCAAAACACTGTGCTTGAACATTAAGCTTTCAGGTTTTTCATCTTTTTAAAAAATGTTTCACTGGGGTGCTGTTTACAGTAAAACAACTTATTTAAACTTCAACAACAACTCTAAGATATCACCTCTCTATTACCAGCTTAAAAAAGTTCCTTGGTACAGTATATCACTCTTCAGGAGCCCAATTCCACACTTCCAAAAAAAAAAAAAAAAGAAAAAAGAAATTAAAGAAATGGAGAGTATTTAAAACTCAGACTCAGCAGACCAATTTCAAACAAAACCAAAACACCACCAATCCCTCTTTCCTGGCTCCCCATTGATGCACATGCGAATGGAGTCCTATTCTTAAGTGTGCAGAAATATGTGAGTCCATTTAATTGAAAGTACCCTGTAAGAGCTAGAATTTTATCCCATTACTCCACGTTCCCCTGGAGAAGACTTTTTGACACTCAAAGAGAATGTGTCCTCTTAGGAGAGACCCATTTATTAAGAACAAAACCCATATTTTAGCCAGCATTCTTTATTTCTTTATTTTATATTTTTTGTCTCATATTTCTTTTGTTGCTTGACCATTCATAGTTTCCTTATCCATAATCCATATCCACACACAGTTATTTATACATATATTTTAATCCTTTTTTTCCCCCCTGCATTGCTCTTTATTTTAACCTTGCCTGTTGATAGAGCTCAATTACTGTATTGAAGAACACTGACTACCAGCACTTATTAGCAGCTAACTTTTCCTGATTATCTGGTTCCTAAGAAAAAGCTTTTTTGCCTCATTACCTTCTGACACTGTTCTCAGAGTTACATCTCATGTCATGTATTACAGTTTGGAGTGGGCTGGTTATG
Source organism: Heterochromis multidens (assembly GCA_015108495.1). Classification (NCBI taxonomy): domain Eukaryota; kingdom Metazoa; phylum Chordata; class Actinopteri; order Cichliformes; family Cichlidae; genus Heterochromis; species Heterochromis multidens. The sequence goes on along the minus strand of VUQS01002222.1, from coordinate 20,976 downwards.
GACCATATAATTCACGACACCCAGTTTCCTATTTGGATTGTAATTTGTTTAAAGATTCATGCATGATAACATAGCTGCACATGCAAAAAGCATAATCAAAAACCTGTCATTGGTGAAACCCTTGTGACTGGGAATACACCAGAGGATGTGAAATGACATCTTGTTACTCTGACTGAATCTTTAAGCGCTTTAGACAGATGAAAAACACCAACAAATCATGACATTACAAATAAATAAGTACATCTAGAATAGAACCAGTATAAATTCCCTTTGTGACTTGTGAAGTAATTGTAGAGCAAATACACTTTAAGATCAGTATCTCTGTTGTACCTTAGCTAAAGTTTTGCTATCAAAGAGAGACTGTTTTTATATATTTATGCTATGCTGAATAAATGGTTAGATAAACTGAATTATTTTCCTAAGCTCCTACCCAACATTCTTTTGCCCAATTTTTGAGGTGGATTTTTAAATGCTGACAAATATGAAAAATTTTCATTATAAAAAAAACGGAAAAAAAAACCTAACCTTTTTAATTTAGCTTATTTCACAGGCACATGGCTCTTGAATGTTCCCTTCATTGATACAAAATTGTTTTCACATTATTTGTTTCTACTTCATCTCTGCATAGCTTGTTGCTCATGGTTACTATGCTCAGGAAGTCAAGTTCCTCCCTGCGCGCGCACACACACACACACACACACACACACACACACACACACACACACACACACAAGCAAATAGCCGGTGGCTGGTGTTTGGTGCAGAGCCCCTGAGTACTTTAAATAACATTGAGGCACAGGTGTTGAGGAATGCAAGGGATTCAGAACTGTGTCAGATGGTGATGACTTTTGCTTACAGCACTGTGCAAATGTTGCAGATGTCCACAAAGACAGATACCTTAAAGACAAAGAAACCATTAGATTGCCTCCTGATATGATGTCATTAGGATGTGCTAAAGGCTGGTCTGTTTAATTCTGTAGAAGCTGTGGAATAAATGTGAACTACAAGGAATAGCTGTTTAACGATGGACACTTTGACCAAAAAGTATTTACATGCCTCTCTTTTTCTCCTCCTACTCAGCATCAAAAGATCACAGAGGTTACAGAGGAGGAGAGAATCATCCTTATTTTTGACCAGAGGTTGTTTGCAACTATAAGGGAGTCTTGTTTTAGTCTTCTGGCTATTACTAATGAGATAACATTTGGCTAATTAATTGGATGCACACTATCAGTGCTGATGTGCCAGTCCCACACCAACAACTCACAGCCTTGAGAATGGCAAGGGGGAATGGGTGGAGAGGGAATGAGAGTGATTGAGTGTGGGGGATTTAGTGTCCACAGGGCTTGTTTATTTATCCATGCTGTTAAGCATACCCAGATGTTGTTATTTGGGGATGAATGAGGCTTTGTTTTAGTCCAGCATGGAAGCTTAAAGTTCTGTACTGCTGTTTCCAGCTACTGCTCAAAAACCCTCAAGATATGTCAGACAGATTTATTCTGTATGCTTCTGGTGTAGGTTTTTCTTTGTGACCCTTTCTATTTTCTACTACTAAACATACATACACATACCACCTTTCCATCACTATGCACACCAAGGCATGTAATGGCAAACAATATTATAAACATAACCAATATATAAAGATCTGCCTTACAGTAGAAGTAAATATATTGTAAATAGCTTTGGGAAATGTGTGAGTGGTATGGTGGTTGGTGACCAACGAGGCATGGAATCACAGCTTCATACTGCTATGCAGCAAATTTGAAAATAGGCCCTATGATCTACAGTAAAGGCTATCTAGGGTTGGATAGACATAATAGTGAGTGGAGCAGAACAGAGCAAAACACTGGATGCATTCTCCTGAGAATACCAGTCTGGCTGATGGATCCTTTCTAGTGCTCCCTTTGAGGCCAGCAAGCAGCTTCTCATGAGAGTAGATGAAGCACAGGATGGAGTCAAAATAGAAAAAAAGACAAAGTTTAAGAATGGAAGTGAAGGATGGTCAGATTAAAAAAAAAAGAAGAGCGAGCAAGACAGAAAAAAATAAAAGGAAAGTGAAGGTGAGGAATAGTAAGAAAAAAACACAAAGCCTGTCAAAAACTGATTATCATTTACATAATTTTCCATGATCAGTGGTAAATATTATTATCTTAGACGTCACTTAAAACTATTCTCAGATCAATTTGTAATTTAAATTTTCAGTTAAAGGTACTGTCTGCTGGACCACACATTTCTAATGTTAACTGTACAGTATGGTGTGTGAAGAAATATGTGTGCAATTGATCTTTGTGTTTCTTGGAAATGAAACTCAAGAAATGTAATTAGCATTTCCCTTCCTTTTTGCTTTTCAAAGAATAAGTCTCTTGACTTCCTATTCACTCCTATTCATTCTTCTAATATGTACCCTGGACTATGGTTTGCCTGATTAGTAAGGTTAATGATGATTTGGAAGCAAACTAAAGTGGTAATTCTACAGTAGCATGGCTTGTTGCTTAAATAGCCTAGAGCACTTTAAAACAGCATGTGGTCTGATAACTTGTACTACCAAGTAACATAAATTACAAATTACAAGTTTCTTTCAACAAATGAACACGTCAGAGCATTTGGTGAGCATTTCCATTATTCACCTCTGTTAACAACTCAATTAAACTCCTTGGTGTGATTTAAATATTTAAATCTGTGGCTACTAAGTCTTAGTGAAATTGATTCTAACGAGTTTTTGTAAAACTCTATTTTTTTGGGGGGGGGGGGGTTATCTTAGAAAAAAGTTATTTCAGCTTTTTTCCAGATACTTTACTTATTCAACATCTTGCTTTAACTTGTAAGCCTTACAATAACTAATGATGAAAGCACATAACATATTTGCTATGTGTTATTCCTCTTTTTGCTCTCACATTTCCTGCATGTCTCGCTACAAATGACACAAAATATACTATTAAAATCATCTGGCCCCTCACACTTGGAAAGCAGTTTAATGTTATAGGAGTAATAGCACAAGGACAATACAGAAGACTTTGACCTTTTATGTCCATCTACTGTACACCACAAATTTCTGGGTCATGCCACCTACAACTACTCTTAGGTGAAACTCCTTTTCACAGTGCAGCACTTGTGAGAAAATAATTGGATTGGAGACTCATGAAGAGCTTTGACAGTGTGGGAAGGCAAAAGAAATTACCTCAATGGCTGAAAAACTAATGATCTTGTAAAACCAGAGTCTACATTCAAGATTTACAAAATATATACATATTAAATATTTCATATTTTTGTGAATGAAACCAAAATGCATTTTCATATCTTCTTTTTGCTTAACACTATACATGTGCACACCAAACATCAGCAAACATCCGCTCCCAGAGCAACACCAGTAAGAGATATTGTCAAGTGACATACTTGCCTATACCGAATTTTTTGAAAAAAAAATCCTAGAGGAATAAGTAACTAAGAATGTGAGTAAGCACAGTGAAAATATGCTGAAGCTGCATTTGTAGATGCAGCTAGATTTCCATATTAAAAACAAACTGTACTGTGCTGATAACATAGAGAATTGGAGTGAAGAAGGGCAGATTAAACTGTTTTCACAGAGCTCTGGATCTTAAGTGCATGCAGCAGAGCATATATACAGTATCCTATCAGTTAGGGGAACCTAGAACACTGTTCTTTGTGTTGATGAAGAAGAAAAGGTACCGAAACGCAAGCTCAGTTATTAAACTGGTGAAAAAGCGCTGTCTGGCCTGGAGGCAACAGAAAAAGGGATGATGAGGACTAAATTAAATTCCATTGTAGAAAACACCTTGCATCCCATTTATAGTGAGATCCAAAATGCCTCAACATCCACAATTTTACCTATAACAGTTAGACTGTACATCACATTATGACCAAGAGTAAGGGTGAGTGCTAGGTTTGTGATCAAGTACAACTACAGTGCAAATTAAAGAAAGATGATGTGAGAACGGATATCTGCACTAAACTGCAGAAGGTAAACAAGCCACCATGAACTCTTCTCTACATTGGAAAATTCCAAATATTTTTAGGCTTCAGTTATAATGTTGCATGCAGATTATGTGCATGAGACATTGCATAGTTACTTGTGTAATGTAACTATGATATTAATATGTATTAACTTTCCTCTTACTCACTCTCTCATGCTCATATTATTAATTCATAATAATAATAGCACATTTCAAAGTCCACACATTACAAAGAGCTTCATAAAATCAACAAAAACATTTTTCGGTGTATTAAGACCAATAAACTCTAGTAAAGCATCTCAAGTTACATATTGACACATATACTACTAAGAAGTCAGAGATGTAATTAGGAGAAAAGCCATAAAGGGCATTAAAGTAATCAATAAAATCTTAAATCCTATTCTAAAACAAAGATTAGAAAGTCTAAAAGGGATTTTTTTAAGGCAAGTAAAATGGCTGTTAAAGTATCCCAGGCACGATAGGTTCACATTATTCCATAGGGAACCATCTGATGGCAGAGTCTGATTAGCCATGAGTTGGGACCCAATTACAGTAATTTTAGTTTTGAGTTTAGTTGGAGAAAATTGTTTGATATCCAGTTTAGGATTTTACAAAACCAGTCATTAATCAATCTTAGCATACCTGGGGAGGATGATTTAATGGGCAAATATATCTTTGTGTCACTGGCATAAAAATGAAAAGTGACACCAGCATTTTGAAATAAAAAGGTAATTTAGAAACTGGCCTATAATTTTAAAGGAAAGAGGGATCTATCCTAAGTCATCAGGAACACAACTTCTTTATAAGGAAATGTTAAAAATACCAAGAAGACTGGGCCTAACAGTATATATAACTTCAAGTAAAAATGAGGCACTATATCAAGGGAAAGCACTCTCATGTGTGACACCATTTCTAAAAGTACAGACAAGGTAATCAGATAAAATTGTTTCAAACTGTCCAGTTGTGGATCAAGGACACAGAAGTGAGTTGGGCATAATCAAATTCTAATTGAATACATTTTATCAGTAAAAGAGGATTTAAAAAAGGAAAGACAAAAACATTTCACAATCAGCAGGGTTAAAAGAGGGAGATGGATTGACAAGTTTATCAAAAGTCTTAAATAAAAATGTAGAATTGTGTTTTTGGTCAGAAATAAGCTATGAAAAATATTTTGTCCTAGCATCCCTAGCCATACTGTTATATTGTAGTAGAATTTTATTCATGGTGTTGTAATGTACTTAAAGATCATAATTCTTCTATCTTCTATTCTTGAGTATTGTGATTAATCCAAAGATACTTGTTTTTTGGCTGAGTAAGATGTAGTCTTAACAGGTGTAATGATGTGCAGTGAGGACAAGCAGACTGTGTTGAAGTGATCAGCCAGGTTGTTTGTGTGGGAATATTCAGACACACGGGCTTTGGCTGTCAAATTCTGCACAGAATTTTCAGACACTTCGATCACTGGCAGTATTAATAGAGAGTTATTCAGTTTGTGGTCAAAAACCGTCATGTCTAGTAAATCCTGTGAGCATATGCAGATTACAAATAAAAATAAATGAACCATTTTTCTTTGTGATTTGTGCATGTTTTTTGTTGACAGACCCATTCCCTATTATTACACGACCATCAAAACTATGTAATGAGGTGTACATGGTGAATGTCAGTGTACTGTGGTTTAGTGACTGCTGCTGTCTCCAGGAATGAACTGCCATGTGCGCAAGGGCGAGGGAGATGGCATGAAGAATGTTTTTAGAAAGTGCTTGGGTCCTTGTGGAAAAAAGTGAACTCCATTTCTTTTGGAAAAGGATTTGCAATCCTAGAACAGGTTAATGTTGTCAGTTAAAACTGACTATCTTTAAACAACAACGAAATACAACATATTGCAAACAACATAATACCTAAAAATTTGCAAAATACAGACAATTAGTAAGACAGTAAGTTTAGATGAGATAAAATAGTAAAAACATCATGTGTAATGCTGTATAGTCAGACAGAAACAGAGTATGAGATAGGTTTTATTGGCATTTCTTGTCACCCTGCTTCTGTGGTTGAATTTCACATTTCAAGAGTTTATTATTATTATTATTATTATTATTATTATTATTATCATTAGTAGTAATAGTAGTAGTAGTAGTAGTATTTGGTTATGTCTTTTTATTTTATTAGTGTTTTACTGTATATTGTTTTTTCTGATGACATTACAGTGCTGTTTTTTTTTCTTTTATATATTCCTGATAGAAGAATGAGCTACTATAGACCTACAATAAGGTTTACAAAATAAATTATATTAATGGTAATACTACAGTGATATACCAAGTAACTGCCAAAAATCATAAACAAAAATACTACCTTGCACACAATTGCAATTACAGTAAATTTGATATTGTGTGTTTTTTAAACAATGTGAAGTGCATAGGTTTTTAAGACATAAACTTTGCACGGCCTTCTTACTATACTATACTGTACTACACCATACTATACTATTTTTTCTTACTATGCTTTTCAACTTGTTATTGTTGCAACAATATGCAAACTTATTTCGGCTATAGAAAATTATTTTACTGGACTTAAGTAACTTATAAGTAACACATATAACCAAAGAAAAAAGATACCAAAAGAAATATCATCAATACCAAAAGAAAAAGACCAAAGAAGAAGTGCACTTTTCATGTTTATTGTGCATTGAATAGTTAATAGGGTAGCTAATGACAAATAGGATGCAAGCATTCTAGCTTTGGAACAATACTGTCATTTTTCAGCAGTAGGCCTAATTAACTACAATTTATCTATGTGAACACCCATATCTGAATGGTTAAATTAAGTCAGCTGTGCTACTGAAATGATTCTTTGTAGGGCACTGAGATAAGAAAATCCCTAATCCTTTTACTGAGTTATTCTTTCTCAAGATTAACTCTCAAGAAGATCTCAAGAGTTTAAACAACTGATTTTTAAAAAAAAAATTTTTAAGAATTATCTTAGCTAAATACACAGTACTATAACAATTTATAATGTAATAATAATTTTTAACAAAAACTTTTTTTAATTCTTTCTATTTTTTTTATTTCTTTTTTGTTAGTAATTCAGTTTCTTTTCAAAGTTATTTTGCATGGCAGTGTAAATATGAAGTTTGGCACAGCTCTGTGCAAGTGTTAAGTCCCCATGACAACAATTGCCATGTAAAAATGATTTCATCCCCATCTTTAATCTTCTACTACATTAGACTCAGTCACTGACCTTATAATCTAATTTCTGATCTAAGGCAGTGACTATGCCTGAGCATCTCAACAGTAACACATATTCATAACACATTTCATATTTTATATTACTATAACTGATTACAATAATGAGAAAAGTAATATAGTTTTCACAGTTGCCTCTTGTGGTGAACAAATTAAATGGCAGGAAAGTGTTTTAATTATTTAAAAATTAAGCCAATTTTTATGATAAGGCTTGGACAAATTGGTGCCCTGACAGTCCATGTAACAAATGTTGCTGAAAACACATAGTTTACAATCCTGGCTTCAAACACACACATACAAAAAACACACCCAGATGACAGTTAATGTGTTGCCATATGACAAATAGATTTGAAATTGAGCATAATGTTTTAATTAGTGTGAGCTTGCTGTGCTTTTAATGATGTAAGTAATGTAAAATACAGACAATTATCGAGTTGACCCCATAAAAAAGTAATAGTGCACCAAGGCCCTGATTCTCTTTCCTCTATTAAAGAACACATTCGAAAGTTGAATCTAAATGAAAGAAAATAATGACCGCTTTAGTGTTGCTCGTGGTTCAGTTCAATTGCTTGATGGTGTGCCATATTATAGCGTTTCTTTATGTTTTTATTTGTGATGTGGATTTTTGTATTATGTAGTGAGTATTGATTTTAATCTGGAAGGATAAGAAGAAAAGAAATTGTCACTGGTAGCACAATCACTATGTATTATATTTCATGTGAGCAAAAACATTGTTTATCAGTGTGCTGGTACTTAATCCGAATAATCAGCATCTCAAATTGTATGTACTGAAACAATATTCAGCAAGTAGATTGTTATGAATTGAAGCAACCATTAGAATTTAGAATGAGTTTCAAAGTTGTGTAAAATGTACAGATATCAGTCACTAAATTCACATTAAAAGTCAGTTGGTCAATATTTTGTTTTATGAGGTAAATTTTGGCTCATGTGATCAGTTACCTGACTGGCAAAGTAATGAAATTACTATGTTGTGGCCATGCATTTGCCACTTTCTTTCTTGAGAGTTGTGTTCAGTACAGCTTCTTCTATACTAGCAAAGGTATTTATAATTGCAATAATTGATTACGTTTTACAGTTAAAGATTTGTACTGTACTGTACAAATTGTAGACAAAAAATATTTAAATAAATTTTACTAATATATTAATGTTACTATAATACACAAAATCTCTGTCTGTCTGTGAACTTCTCCTACACAATCAGGAGTCGAGAAACCAAATTTGGCACACAGGTGCATCTTAGACCCCTGAAGGTTTTATATCACATATTATGATGTCATCATGCTCCCTAGCAACCACCTACCAATGGGCTAAAATAACCCATCTATAGTATTTATGCACTA
>VUQS01002222.1:0-12242 GCA_015108495.1 Heterochromis multidens | reverse complement strand
AATATAAAATAAAAAAAAAAAAATAAAATTTTTTTTTTTTTTTTTTTTTTTTTTTTTAATTTAAGGATAGTATTAACTCATTTATAGTAACAAAACTTGAATTATGCATGTTATATTATGATGTCATCATGTTGCCCAGCAAGTACCTCCATTGATGTAGTGGTTAACACATTTGCTTGTCAAGTGAAAGGCTGCTGTTCTGATTCCATTCGGCGACACAAATCCCCTTTGGGTTTGCATCAGGAAGGGCCAAATTAAACATTTGGAGCTACCTGCTGTGGCGACCCCTTGTGGCAAGGGAGCAGCTGAAAGTAGCTCATCATGTTGCCTAGCAACAAACTAACATCACAGATCAAACAATACTGTAGTACTACAGTAGTATGAATAATAAAGTCTCCTTTGTTACAGTAAAACACTGTATGTCCATCCATCTCTACATTCTTCTTATTTTGCTCTTTGGTTAAGTGGGGACAGTACTTTTGTAAAGGCATGAAATGTTGCCAGTAAAAAAAAAAAGGCTAAATATAACTAAATCACTCTTGAAAATAAGATGAATAATACAATTTGTAGGAGACTGGACTGACCCATGTGGTTTACCACAGTGCATGCATTATGGTATATTACAATTTTCTTTTCATGGCTCCCAACAAAACTTGTACCTCAATAACAGTTATTGCATTTCATTGTAAATTTTACAATGTATTGTAAAGCCTATAATTAGGTTTCTTTAATTAATCATTAATTGACAAACATTCACTTATTTCTGTTAGTCTCAAAAACAGGGTAAACTCTTATAACTTATATATTTATCCTATGATTTATAGTGTAGGCTTGTATGAAGTGGATACTAAAGAAATTATTCAGTTTCATTAAAGTATGTAATAGGCTACAGAAAGGCACACACTCATTTGCAGATATATCAAATGGGTAGCAGAAAAAATGAAAAGTGGGGGAAAGAAAAAAAGGCTGATGTATAGATAGTAATGACAGAAAGACATGTAATTCTCTGTGTTGATAACTACCTGGAGCCTAAAGGAATTTGATAATTAAACAGAATTTTGTTAATCCCAAGAGAGCTCTGTAATTGCAATATTGAGGAACATCCCCTCTCTGTTAAAACTGTAATTTCAGACAACGCTTTGCCTACATATACATTTATTCATAATTACCTGAGGGAAAGGATAGTGCCATAGTGTATATTAAAATGATCTGAATTCAGTGCAAGTATTGTATGCTTGAAAAATTGTGGCCAATAATCTATGATTTTGTATAAAACTTAAGCTTGTAAAAATAAAAATGAAGGGGATGTCTATTTTTTTATTTCCAAGGTAACCTATATACTGTATGGATTATTCATTTAATGCAGATTACTTCAAACTAACTGCATGCTACTTGTACTCTTGGCAGTAACAGTTTGTTGCTGCTTGTTTTTGGTCTCTCACATCTAAACATAAGCTTGTAGCTACATCATACCATGTAGTTCGCAATGATGTCTACCTGTTAAATAAGCAAATGTGTCAAAATTTACAAGTTGTTCAGGCATTAAATTGGCAGTGACAGAAAAGTTAGCACCTCCTCTTCAACTGTGAGAACCGTCTGCCTCGGCTGCAGTGGTATTAAGGTGTTAACAAAAATTGGCAGTTCTATATTTAAAGCCACTGGATCGCATGAAGCTGTGTACTCCGTAATAGAGAATATGTATTAGAAATGTACTAAAAATGCAAAGTAAAAACAAAAACAAACTGTTAAATCAACACAAGTTTTAAAATAAATTTTAGTTATTTGTCTCAAAATTTGGAAGCCTTTCTTTGACGTACGTCTCACACACTCAGCATAGATATTGTACAAATGCAAAAATCCCCACTAATTTGATTAATATAAATTTAATGAGGGACATCAGTAAATGATCATTTCTTAGATTCATTATACTACTGAAAAATGTGTCATATATTTATTCAGTGCATGTGTTTGCATAAAGTGACAAACCAAGACTAAAAATGCAATAAAACTGATAATAATAACATGAAATGTGACTGATAGCCATATGCATAAATCTGCTCTGTGAGCTGGTGGGTGCACTGGGAGGAAGTGGAGGTCAGGGCCTGGCAGAAACCCCTGTTGGGTGCAGGTGGCGAATAACTTCTGTCAGCCAAGTAATTAAGTGTCCATCACATCTTTGCAGGAGGGCTGTGCAACCCAGAAGTCTTTTCCAATCTCCATCTGTGAGAGGGACTGGATCTACAATATGGCCCATGTATGATCTGTTATTATATACTAACACACAAGAAGATCTGTGAGTAAAAATATAGCACATATTTAGTTTAAGAGGCTGTTTAAACATGTCAAAATAAATATGTTAAATATGTTAAAAATACTGTACTATATGCTATATTGCTAATACTATATTACATTACTTTTATGTAGCAAGCATTAGATTTTGCAACTAAAAGAGGAAACGAATGAAGAAGAGTGAAACATCTAATTAAGCAGGAGGTTACAGCGACCTGGTTAGTTATATTAAAAATTTGAAAACAACACTCGCTAGTCCCACAATTTAAACTTTAATTGTCAAATTATAGCAACAATATGTCATAGTGGTTGAGAAGAAAGTGTTTTCATAGTTATTCTATCACTTTTAAAACACACTGTATGTTAACTTTAATAAGACTGCATGATGAACAAAGCTGTCTTAATAGAATAAGAACCTTTACATCTCTTTTGGTTTCAGGCTAAATTCAGTCTCTCCAATTATTAAGAGTTTGAAAATGTGACTTGTTGATGGGCTGATGTATTATACCTCACTCCTCGAAAGATAAAAGGGAAGTCTAATTTATGGCTGAAGATGAAAGTGTGATTGTTGAACTAGAAATAGCAGGAGATACTCATTGAGTTGAACCACCTTACATTTTCATCCTTTTGAACAGAGAAATGAATCAAAACTAATGACGAAGTGGGATAATCATAACCATTGATTTTATTTATATTGTTTCTGACCTTTGATGGCATTCCTGGAGGAAAAATGTCAAAAGCAAAAGGAAAACACAAAAATTGTGTGAAGGTGATATAATATGTTTCAGCCTACAAGCGCTGTAGAGGTAAAATCTACATTCTATTGGATGAAGAGAAAATCTCATTTTTGGCTTAAACCACTTTATTGTGATTACTTTGTAACAGTGGCAAACTCAGGTTACACACAGCAGCAATGTAGTAGGACATTTTTGTGACAGGGTAGATGTTGTTATGTGGGGTTACTCAGTCTTAATGTCAGAACATGTGTGAAACTAATTTGTTGTTTTTGAAGATGGCAGCAATTAATCTCTCAAATGACCTAGCTAGATTAAATCAGAAGAAAGAGAGGATGCTAAGAAAATAAATGCCAGCATTAGGGAAGAAATTACAAGATGACCTTACTGAACAATGATTTATGGATTCCCTAGTCAAGCAATTACAGCAGGTGATACCTTTGAAAATTCAAACCATGGAAATTAAATTTGCTCCTTTGCAAACTGTGCACTTGTCAAGGACATTTAAACTGTTACCTACATCCTCTGCAGTCATATCCTTCTTCCCTTAGCAAATCACTCAGCTTTCAGAGCAACAGAGCATATAAGGATGGAAAAAACATTATTTTTTACATGAATATTAATTACTGAAAAAAGCAGTAAAGCTCAAAGATGTAGATTTCAGAAGTGCTGGTTAATATGGATTGAAAATGTGCACTTGCATGAGGTTAACCTTTTAAATGATATTTGGACAAATGACAATGCTTCACTTGTATCAAGCAAAACCAGCACAAGCAAACTGGTATTATTTTCTCTGTTTATCACAAGAAATAGATATGGTGGGTTGTAGACACTGTTTAGATAAAATGAAACCATCTGGAATAAGTAAAATATGAAATATTCATCATAACTCCCACTCATCAAAATGTTTTTTTTTCTTCACTAATTTTACACATCTTGCTCCATCTTTTGCTATTTTGAATGTGCTTTGGTGGTAACACTCAGTTGACCTGTTAAGTGTAGATTTGCCCTTTTTTTCAATAAACTTTGACATTTGTCTTTACTGAAAAGAAGCATTTGGCATTAGTTTCTGACACTGACAGATCTAACTCTAATTGTAATGTGGAAATTAGGGCTCATTTAAAAGTGTAAAGCTTTTTTTTATTCTATCATTTCTGTTATGAAGGTTCTCATAAAATAACAGTGGAATAGATATCATTGTGCTGTCAGTGTATGCTTCTTTTCCATCTCACTTGTTTCGATAAAGGAGAAAGATTATAACAACCTTGCTATTTTGAATCCTGTTGTAAGAAACAAATCAATCAAACTAATCTTAAGGATTATGTTCACTCATTGGCTCTCTAAGGGATTGTTGATAAGAGAATACTTTTGTCATGCTGCCTGTGTAAATGCTAGGCATTGAGGTATTCCTAAATCCTTACATCTGTGCCTACCATCATGACTCTCCCTTGCTACTCCTGTTGTAATAGCTCTTTCCAGCATGGAGCTGCAGAACATGAGGCATGAGGATGAAAGCAAAGTAATACACCACTCAGGTGTGTTTGGAACACATGCCTCAGCCCCATATGCCATAGAAACATAAAAGTACAAGGTAGATGAAAATACAAATGAGACAGTAATATTGGACTCAGATAGGTTAATCAGGTATACATCTTGTATGTATAGCTTATTTTCACAGACAGCCATTTACCTACTATTATCAAAGATATATGTTGGGAATAAAAGTTAACGCTTCAAAATTTATTTTTTTTTTAGTGCAGAAATGCAGTATCTATTGTCAGCTTACCTTGTTAACAACAAACATAATAAACAAACAAACAAGTGTGCAAAAAAATAATAATATAAACTAGGTATAAAGGTAATTGTTTTACACCATAAGGTGTACAAAATGTGAAAAATGTATAGAAAACAATTTATAGAAATTCAACTCCATAATCTTCTCCAGCATTTACATTTTTATTTTTGTTGTTGACAATACAACTAAAATGGTGGTAAGTTGAGTTCATAGGTGTACAGGTGTTTCTTTTTGATTCAGTGAAAAACAAAAACAAACAAAAAGAAAAACAGATCTTTTAATGTGTACATTATAGAAGTGTTCAAAAAAGATATGCTGGGAAAAGTATTATTTTGGCAAAATAAACAGCAACACAAACCCTTCAGCTGTAGAAGCAAAGAATAGCCAGTAAATTGTAAATGGCATTCTGTCGAAACCCATTCCTCCTACAGTTCTCTCAGTCATTGGACATTTGATGAGTAGCTTTGTCTGTTCCCCTCTCAATGTCAAAAAATCAGCAGGCACTCTGACTCTCTGATGGGGTCAAAGACCTTTGCCGCTGTGAGAGGGTGACCATGTTGAGTCGAGGACATGCTCTGTCATCACAAATAGACATTGAGACACACATTTTCTGAGACATAATTCAAAGAGTATGATCCAGTGACTAGTATGATAAAAAATAAAATAAATGAAATGAAATGTGCACAAGATAGTAATATTTAGCTAGCAGCCAGACATGTGGTGTCATTGCTGTGAACGTCTGCAGTTGTTATTTTTATCCTACATTTGAATCCTGTGACACATTAAATAATGCAAATCTGAATTCCCTGACAAAGGAGTGGATATGAAAAGGAAAGACATGTATGGGGCATAAGCAGAAATGGTGCCAGCGGCCTCATCATTTCATTTCCTTTAGCCCATCTATAAATGGCATGCATTTTAATCCTTTTAATTATGGATCCTTGCTACAATTACCTCAAATTAAATTACTTTGCAAACCTCAGAAGGATACATAGCTAACTGAGAAGAAGAGGATCATATTGCCAGGGATTTAACCTCAGTTTCTCTGTGACACATCGAGCTATCACCCCACCTCCTAAATCCAACTCCATATGGAACTGAAATATTTAGAATGCCTAAAAGCCCATACTGTACCCATTCTAGAACCCAATCAGCCCTCAAACTCCTCCAAATCCCCTCTTTCCCAGTCCTACTCTATTCATGGGGCTATAGAGATTACAGAGAAGAACCCTGCCTGGCAGGCATGCCACACTTAAATAATCTCTGGGTGAAATCCCAGTGTTAATGTGGGGTTTCTGGATCATGGCACCACAGTGCGTTGCGGTGCTCTGTGCCACGCTGGTCGCAGATGACAGCATGCACCAGGAGGCAGAAGATGTACAGAGAGAGGGATAGACAATTAAGATGAAAGGAGGGAGGCCAAGAAGAGTGATGAGAAGAGAGAGAGAGAAGGAAATGGAGAATAGGAACAGACTGAATAAAGAGAATTCAACAATGTGGCATGTAGCAATGGAGCAGATGAAAAGAAGAGGCAGGGGAGACATAGAGGGAATAGAGAGGATGAGAGAGATAGCACTGTGGAGGCGAGATAGTCCCCTGAGTGGGACACAAGAAGCTTGCCAAGGTCTAAATGACATTACTCTGCATGTTATATACTTCATGGCCTTGGGTGGGTGTCCCATGTGCCAAGAGATGCATAAAATCCTGACTGCTATTCTTACCCTTCTCAACAGCTGACCCATAAACACACTCATCTCACACTTGAAGTGTGGCATCAAACCAAGTATGCTTAACATACAAAATGAATTAATTACTTGATGTTTCAATTGCAGCGCAATAATTGCTTTAGTCCACAGGATAACCAAGAAAGTGAAAAGATATGCCAGTGAAGACGACAGCATAATGACAGGATTAGTGCGGGTCTTAAAGACTTCATCTTTCACAGATAGACATGGTAGAGGAAAGGGAGATAAAGACAGAAAGACAGAGAAGACAGAGATGAATCTCTCCAAAGGAATACTCTTTAACAAGAGCACAGTGGCAAATAATTGCAAATGCAGGAGTGCTCTTTTTACAAAATATCTGTGCATGATCCTGAATCCTGCACATTAATATAATAATGAAAAGAACAACCCACAAAAGCCCTTAAGCTGTGCGCTCTTACTCTACCAATGGTTCTTCATTTGTGCGGGTAACCTTGTCATTACTTCATCACCTGGCCTTGATTCTTCTCTCTCTTGCTCCTCCAGTGGAATGAACTTCCCACTCAAGTCAGGACAGCAGAGTTACTCATCAAGAGCAAAAACTTGTCTGTTCAAAAGAGACTTTACACATACTGTATACATATCCTCCTCCTCAACCTGCCTACAGGTGTTCTCTAAAGCATAATGCAAAAAGAAAAATATTCATATTCTTCTATAAAACATAGGCTTGGTAGTGGCACATGGAAATATGTATTCACAGCATTGCTGGGGCATTATGGCTATTACATATGCACTCCTCAATGATGCTTGAAATGTGTGTGATTCAGTAGTAAAAACATTGCTCTGTCCAAGATTTCTGCATAAAATATAAATGAAAAAAAAAGAAACAGGCAAAGACAAAATTATTAAAAAAAAAAACATAGCTACATATGAAAAGCAGCAAAATTGTAAAGTATTAATTAAGTCATGAATGGTTTTGTGGATAATGGTTCAAAGGTAGGTTTGTCAGGATAAAAAGTGTTCACAGGCAGGCTGTTCAGACAAGTTGAAGGAGTAATTAAGAGTAAATGGTATAACATTAGGTTGTGTCAAGGCCTTTGACACATCTAATTGTGTTTATTTAAGGACTTGACCTCTCGGCCCCAGGGAAATTCATTAGAAGGTGAAGCAGTCTGAATATCCAACAATGAATGTCAAGAGTTTGTAAAGAACACAAGATTTTGTGTGGTTGCAAGAGGCAGAGGGCCTGGCATAGACTGTTGTGGCGAGGCAATGGGGTGGGGGGAACAATCTGTACCAGTTAATTAGCACACACAAGAGGGCATGTCTAAATCCTTCCCTTCATCTCATGCCATTACAACAAGACCTGCTAGATTAACCTGCACATAACATCATCTCAGCCAGTAGGGCTGTCAATACACCACTATGCCGGACAGCTTCTACTTAAGCAGAAATATAGACATCTAAAATAGTATTATTAAGCTTTAGTGACAGCAGGAAAGCTTGATATCTTATACTGCCATATCCAGTTCTTCTGGCATTAGACAATGTACATGAAATGACAAAACCTTTGTTGCTTTATATTTCTTTCTTCTTTTTGTTACTGTTGATTTGTTTTTATGTGGTTGACTAAAAAAAAAAAAATCTGACTTTTAAATTCAGTGAGGAAAATGTGAAGAAGGATTTAACACTGACATAATTTGAAACCCAACTTTTTGTAAATCATGTGAGGAGGACACTATCATAATATTTAAATAACTGCAATACAGCACAGATTTCATTCCAGGTGGAAGCACAGTGTGCTTCACAAAGCATAAGCAACCACAGCAATTGCAGCAATGAAAGCAGGTTCACCAGTATTGGTGGAGACCAGTCTCGGTACAGTAGCTCTCGCCTACGCCTCAGCTGCAAGGAATAAATGGTCACAGTGCAAACCATTTAGAAAATGGCAATGCCACTGCATTAAAGCACTGCATGAAAGTGTGATGCTGGCAGTACCACTGCATGAAACTATTCTACATTATGTGAAGTAGCAGCTTCTACAGTCTTTCCTTGTTTCTGGGAGATATTAGACAGCTGGGCCAATAGTCACACACTTTAGGGACATAACCTGTGCCTTGTTTCCACTGAGTCAGCTGACCAATCACAGCAGACTGAGCTCTTTAAAAGGAAGACCTTAAACACAATGCACCAAAACAGAGCAGTCTAGACGGTGAACAAAACTACAAAAAAGAGTAAAAAGGTGCTGCTGAAATGTGCAGTATGAGAAATCTTTGATATTTTTTGATCATTAAAGTATATAGACCTATTCTACTAGAACCCCAAAATAAATTCTGCAAATGAGCATAACATTCCTACTCAACTTCAGACATGTCATATGAGTTCATGTTTTTAATAGATATATTAAAGACAGTTAAGTCTTATTCTTTTCAAGTGATGCTGAACGTGACATAGTGACAAAACCTCACTGGATTCTTTGACAAGTCCAAACTGTGAGATATATTTAATTAGCTTCTCGATTACTTTGGCAGCATCAGAAATTATTTCAGTGTGATAATTAACCTAACCTCCCAATTAAAGTGATTCTACCATATTAGCCCTGGGGAAGAATCTGCATCTAAGCTGTTTGCACATTTTATTGTAATGCAGAAGCACTAAAATGCATCAGGTTTCAGCAGCAATATTTATGAGATAATTAACTTTTTAAATTTTTCTATCTTTCTTTTTCTTTTTCTTTATTTAGCTTTTGAGCTAAACCTTCCTAAAAGTATTTTTCTTTAGATATTGTAACTTATGGTCCTTTTCACTGCTTTAATGTCTTCCTACTCAATATAACCTCAGAAATTTGACAAACATCAGACACAAAGCACATGATCAAAAGTCACTCTCTTTCATGATATTTCTAGCCCTTCTCTCTACCTCCTTTGCTCAAAGTATTTCTCTTTAAAAGCATACATCATCATGCTCGAAAACGACTCCACTTTTTTCAATAAAAGATAAAGACCATCTTATTACCTTCCCATTAAGAACGTAACATTTTGTTAAATGGACTCCTATTTAAAACACTCCTTCGAGCTCTGAGCCAGATTCAATGAATCTCAGCTGCATTTAATCAACTCTGGCTCTGCTATTTCCACATAGCCTTTTCATGATTTAGAAGAATAAAAATTCATAGTATTTGATTATTCCAAGTTCTAATTCAAAGAAGAGTCAAAGTCCCCAAAGGGTAATCTTACATATATCTACATCCACAGTATGAAATATCAATATAATTTCCATTTTAGGGCAAGTGGAAGTGACACAGGTATCAGATTTAAAACAGCTCTCTCCCTTTTCTCTCTCTCTCATTCTCACATGCAGGAACACACACACTCACACAGTACAAGCCTGGATGCACAGAACCAGTCACATGTGTTTAGTAACACAACATACTCAGTGAAGTGGAAGAAATTCACACACATATATCATGGGTGTGAGTGTGAATAATTTTTTTATTCCGCCAATTCACAACAGTCATCTTAGGGTACTTTACATTTTAAAGACTTTACAAAATTCTAGAAAGAAAACAAACACTCTCAACAAGGAAGCAGTGACTAACACTGTACAATGTTGTATCAATTTTCCACCACCTATCAATCCAAATTAATAAATGTATATGTGACTTCTTTATATTCAAGACAAAAGCATGAATTCCTCATAAAAGAAGTGAGACCAATTGGAAAGGGTGATACTAAAGGTCATTTGGACCTATATTTAAGCACGCTAAGCCCATCAACCCCGATCATGAAGACTGTGAATAACAGAGCTTCTGGCAGAAAAGGTTATGAACATTGAAGATGCTTTGTAAATAGCAAAAGTGCTGCAGCACTAACAGCTGCATCAGCTGTTCTCTTCCAGACTGCTCTTGTACCCAAGAGAAAGGTCACAGTGCCCCATTTTAAGAGCCTTAACTCCAAGTGACTCATATCAGGGTCCATCATAACTGATCATGTGACACCCCAGGCAGTAACTGGCAGTTGTCAACATTAGTGAGTGCCTGTCATTTACTCAATTTCAAGCCTTTCCTATGTTTTTCCCCTTAGCCTGTATCTACAAAATGTCTTTATGTGATAACTTGGGCTTTAATGTTGAAACGACCTCATTTAGACCAATGTGATCTTGGTCCAGTAAAAAGAGCAGTCACATTAATGAATTAAAGGTAATAAAGGATACATCACAAGTACTAACTCACAGTGTTTCTTAAAAACCTGTCATATAATTTATAGTCTCACTCTCCAACTGATTTGTAGATAAAATGTTAGGATGACATTAGTTTTGTTCTATTCATTCAGCAGTATGTTCCCCTATTTTATATAATGGAATGCGTTGTAAAAAAGAAAAAAAAAACGTTTTATGATAAAATATGTTGGCTGTTTTGCACCATGCAAACAGAATTACTTCTTCCATTTTGTAGTTTCTGTTGCTGTTATTTTCAAGTGCACAAATGTAATCTTATAGCAAACATCTGCTACTTTTACGCACCAAGAGTTGGGATGCTATCCAAGGCACATATGGCCCCCCTGATAGGGTAGGTTTACTCTTTGTCTCTTCTGTAAACCCATCTGCTTCTATGTTACATCATGCCTTTCTGTACAATTCAACTGAATTTTTTCCCCATGCAGCCATTTTGTTACAGCGAATAATGAGTATTTATTATTAAGATTTTTTTGATACTGAGATTTGTGATCAACATTTACATGTTACATCAGTAATTCTCTTTACAAGATACATGTGGTGTGCTTTTATAACAATGTCCAACTTTTACAAGATCAACATCTGATGCCAGCAGAAACACAGGAAACACAGGAAAGACAATTTTTTTTTTTTTTTAGTTTTTTTTATTCCAACTTACCAAGCTATTTTTGAAGGGCCTAAATCTGACTGTGGTATCATTTAGCATGCATTGCATATATCATTCACTGCAGCAAATAATAGGCATCAGAGGGGATAGTACTTTATGTGCTTCCATTCATTATATGACATTTGCATATTGTGTGACACTACATTACTTCCAAATTAGTTTCAAAATTAAAATATGTAAATTAGTAACCACATCATGTCTGACGCCATCACAACCCGTAATGGTCATTAGTGCTTGTGACTCTTTTAGCTTTGTAATGACGTGTTTCATTTTCATGTTAATGTTGCCTAAGCATTTAGTTATAAAACCATATATATATATATATATATAGATATATATATATATATACACACACACACACACACTACCAGTCAAAACTTTGGACACACCTTCCCATTCAATTTATTTTCATGACTATTTACATTGTAGAGTCTCACTGAAGGCATCAAAACTATGAATGAACACATATGGAATTATGTAGTAAACAAAAAAGTGTGAAATAACCCAAAACGTGTTTTATATCTTAGATTCTTCAAAATAGCCACCCTTTGCTTTGATCACTGCTTGTACACTCTGGGCCTTCTCTTAATGAGGTTCATGAGGTAGTCCCCTGAAATGGTTGTCACTACGCAGGTGTGCCTTGTCAGGGTTCATTTGTGGAATGTCTTGCCTTCTTAATGGGGTTGGGACCATCAGTTGTGTTGTGCAGAAGTCACGAAACTGGCTCACATGAGGACCGCCCCAGGAAAGGAAGACCAAGAGTCACCTCTGCTGTGGAGGAGAAATTCATCCAAGTCACCAGCCTCAGAAATCGCAAGTTA
>VUQS01002221.1:0-12976 GCA_015108495.1 Heterochromis multidens | reverse complement strand
ATCAAGTGTAACTTTCTTGTGATTTTCTTAAGTACGAATAACTTTATTGATCCCAGAGGGAAATTCATTTGTCTGACAGCTCATCTGCTATTTATATTGAAATTGTAAAGCCTGATGGCTGTGGGTGCGAATGATTTTCTGTATCTCTCTGTTTTACAACGGAGAGAGAGGAGTCTTCCAGTACTGATGTTTTTTTGTTCCATAAAGATGTTATAAAGTGGGTGATCAGAGTTGTTCAGGATGGCTTCTAACATCTTTAGTGTGCATCTTTCCACCACCTTTCCCAGCGTGTCCAGTCTGGCTCCAATTGCAGAGCCAGCTTTCCTCACTAGTTTGTCCAGTCTCCTTGCATCCTTGTTTCTGATGCTGCCTCCCCAGCAGACTGCAGCATATGTCAGCAAATGTCTCTATTTAAAAATTTTATATGTTTTCCGTGTTCTATTGTGAATAAAATATCGGTTTATGAGATTCATTTTGTTTTTACTTACATTTTACACAGCATTTCAGCTTTTTTGGAATTGGGATTGTATAAAAAGGTGGATGTAGGCATCTGTTGGTTTGAAATCTGCCTTACTTTTTACAGTATTGTTATTTAGGTGCCTACTCCTTTTAATGTCACGGAAGACTTTCACATTGTGGCATATCATGAATCACAAAATAGATTAAGGGATTAACAGCAACAGCTTTAAGTGTTTCATACTGAAGATATTTTTAGTTTAGAGATGGCATGGTCCAGCTAAGTTTAGCTTGCTTGAAGAAGAGCTGAGTATTCCAATATTTGCACTATAGCTGTCAGCTCCAATCCTCTTATACAACATGAAACACTTGACATGCCTAAAGAAATGAGTGAGATACAGTGGCATACACTGCATCTTGTTATATGTAATTTTGGCTATAAAAAGAACAAATCATGCAGAGTTCCAGACCAATATTTTTCTTGTTGGGCTCTGCTGGCATGTTTAGATTTACAGTTCAACAATTTGTATGATCTCTCGCAGTCCAAACATATGTGTGTTAGGTTAATTGGTGATTCTAAATTGACTGTAGGTGTGGATGTGGGAGTGTGTGGTTCTCTGTCTCTCTATTGGCCCTGGGGGTGCTACCTGGCATTTCTTGTTCTATAGAATTCTTAACGTATTTCACTAATGACTGTGACTGACAAGTTGTTAGTCAGTGAGCACAATCATGATGCCAGCTGCATCCATCTTTTATACTGTCTGTGATGTAGAGACAGTTAATCTTGATTCAGTACTCTCTGGCAGGTGTGACCTTTCTCTTCAGGTTGGAAGTGGGAAATAAACTTCCCACTCCTTTCTTTCTCACAAACTGTGTTTCTACAGATATGGAGAGCATCTACCTACACCTGTCCACCTATTCTGTTTGTCACACACAATTAGCATCATAGCATGTGGACAGTATTACATTACTCAAGTGCAACATTACGCCTTCCACCAGGGGTTAAAGTGAGTTTTGACAGGTGGGGGAACTCTATGATTGGGTGTAGCAGTGTGGCATGGGGAATAGAATAACTTAGAAAAAAGTCACAATAATTTGCATTGTGAGCTCCAGCAGGTTTTTCTTTGTGTACAGGATTTGATCAACTGACTTCTTCTGCTCCATAGCTCCATACCTTCAATTAATTGTGACAAGCAAATAAAAAAAACATTTCATTAGTTTTGATTTTGCACTGTAATTCTATGAGGCCATAAATTCTACTTGAATGATGTTTGAATTAGAGGTCTGTGATCTGGAAGTGTGCATTATTGACAGCTATATCTGTATCCTTCGGAGGAGTGTTAAACAGCTGGACTTAATGGACATTTAATGCGGTGAAGTGTCATAATGGACTGCAATAAACATGAATTTACACACAAATCTTGTGTTGAGTACTTCATTTGAATTACATTAAAAGATGCAACCTGGAAGACAAACTGAACAAGAGTGTTTTTATTGCTGAAAACATGATTTCTTTCGAACTGCTTTGGCACCAGCAATAGGTCTTATACCACTCACACATGGGCTGAATCCAAGCAAACTCGAACATGTACACTTTTACACAAAACCACATGGATGCCCCAAACACACACACTGGCAGCAGACTAATAAGTGTCACTCTGTTATACCTCTGCTGTTCTCTTTACTCTGAGGGATGAAAAGATTGCTTCCTCTCTGCCTACTCTTTTTTCTTCCAGTTTCTCCTAGCCATCTCATTTAGGCTCCTGGGACTTTTGTTATTTGTTACTCCTAAAGTTTCAGTTATTAATCATTCAGTTTAAGTGAAACCTTAAATCTGAGGTTCATTCTGAACCAAGACTGTTTGATCTTTCAGTTCACTTCATTTAGCAAGGTAAGAACACTGAGCCTCATTCACAAATGTGCACAAAATCTTTTGCAAAAAATATGTCACTGGCAAATTTTGTTCTTACTGCCATGCATATACGTATTAGGCTACAATCACACTAGGGAAAACAATGGTTGGAGACCGCTGGTGCGACCAGAATTACTGCGACTGTGTGCAATTAACTTGCGATCTCCTTGCCTTTGAAATGGTTGCTTCAAAGAAAGGGACCAGGTCTGTGCTGTCTTCAAACTGACTTTGATGCATTAGGACGATAATTAAACAGCAATAAGATGGAGTCAGTCTGCTATTAGTTTTCGATTAGATGGGGTCAAATTGGCATTTATATGCAATCAGTTTGCGATAATACCGCCATTAACTGATAAATCTCAAATCTGTCTGTTGCAAATCTTCTGCTGTCTACATCAGAGGTGTGGTGCTTTACTGCAGCCAGGGGTGGACTCACCACTGGCGGACCGCCCAGAATCCACACAATGAGGCACGACTCTCTCAGCCACAAACTGGGCCAGATCTAAATGGGGCAAATGTATAATTTATACATTTATAAACAAACAGAGGCAGCTAATTCATTTCATTAATGACCAGCATTCTGCCAAGAGCAGCACAAATTTGAAAGCCTTAGATTAGAAAATTAGAAAGCCTTGTTATGAGGGTGTCTCTGAAGAAATGTTACACGCATGGTTTGTTGGCTTTGCAGCTAATGGTGCAGCTCCTGTGATGGGCCAATAAAGAGGAGCAGCCACACTCCTGAATGAAAAGATCAACCCTAACCTGACCATCATTCACTGCATCACTCACAGTTAGAACTTGATGTAAAAAATGCTGTATAAAAAGAGCAGTCCTTTTCACATATTTATTAACTCTCAAACTCCGAAAGTCTGCTGTTGATCACACATATATCAGGCACAATATAGGACATGCTTTTTGGTGTTAAATTTTGTGCAATTTACAGTAAATTGCCTGCCACAAATCTTAGTAACTAAGGTTTGTGTGTTTGAGGAAAGCAGACAAGTTGCGCTCATCGGTGCAGACTGACTCCAATTACAACATGTTTGAAATCTGTCTGCGTTTGTAAATTAGATGCCGATTAATTGCAAACCTTTGCCAATCTGTTTGAGCGTGGTTGCAGTCAGTCCGAGTCGGACTGAAACAGGTTGCCTCCCACCAGGCAACCTGTGCAATCACCAAAAGTAGTTGCCCAGAGGTTGAGAGTGCAGCAACTACAGTGCTTAACAAATTTATTACACCATCACCCAATGTAAGGTTTATGCGACAACTGCCCTAAATTAATGGTATTGGTAATTACCAAAATCATTTTTGTTTCTGTACTGGTTAATCTACCAGTATGTGCAAGCTCTTTTGTTGAAATTATATTTTTAATGCTAAAATGTAATTATTGTTGTTATCCATGAACCTTCAAATTTACTCTTTTACAAAAAAGCAAAAAAAAATATATAGTAAAGCACATTATTATTTTTTGATTAAGATGCCAAATTACAGTTATTTACTTGCATTCCACAGCAGAACATTTTGTTTTAGGTGCTGAATGTTATGCTTGATTAATTTCTGACTTCTCAGAGAAGTCCAGTGTGCTGACTGAAATTTGGGTATTAAAAACATTAATTAACTTTGCTATTTGCCTAATAAATAACAATATAATTTTTGGTTTTAAAAAATTTTTTGACAGGTTTCTACGGTGGCCCTGAGAGGTCAAATGCACTGCAATTTAAGAAAACACCAGCAAATAGAAAAACGCTGCAAAAGCACACAAAACACAACGGAAATGTTTCTGGAGACACAATAGCATGACGGACCAGCTGTGGAAGTGACAGCAACCAAAACATGTGAAGGATCGCACTGGGACACGCTTAAAAGAAGCAGAAGGTTCATCGGTGTTGTGAGGGAGAAAAAGATGCAGGTAATGTGTGTTTTAATCACATGATTCATGTAATACTGTAGATACATGTTTGCTATTAGCCGTTTACTGTTAGCTTGTCATTTCTACAGCTGGTCCTTCAAGCTATTGTGTCCCCAGAAACATTTCCGTTGTGTTTTGTGTGCTTTTGCTGCGTTTTTCTATTTGCTGGTGTGTTCTGAAGTTGCAGTGCGTTTGACCTTTCAGGGCCACCGTAGGTTTCTAATATATTTGTGTTTTCTTGTTTTTATGACAGGTGGTCTAATAAGCACTGTACTTGCAGTCAGTCCCAGACATCAAAAAATTTCACCTGCCAGTTTTTCCTGGTCATGTGAAGTTTGCCATTGTATTTTGTACTGTAGTGTAACTAAGGCCTCAGTGAATGGAATTGGAATCACTCTGAATCAATTCTACTGCTCACTATCTGCATACTTGCACGCCCCATTTTCTCCATATAAGAAAACAGGTTTCCCTTGAGGTGTATCAAGGGGAAAACTGTGGAGTTGCTTTACGAAATATAGGTATGATGCTACCCTGTGGGCTATTAAAGTGATTCTGAATAGACTCCTCCTCAACATATGTGTCTTACTGCGGTGACTTAAGAGCTGCCACCCCTTTTTTGGCACAAAGACTTGATTTTCCAGTTGCTGGCAAAGGTAAAATTAGGAAGTTGTAGATCACTGCACATATGAAAGCCGTGTTCAGCTTGTAGTTTTTAGGCTTAAAGCGTAACGTGTGTCAGGGTGTGAAGTTGTGTATTTTGTACTTTTATCTTACACTGCACAGGATGTAAGGATGCACATACATTTTTAGAATAATTCCCTCTCAGATGGTCGTCACTTCTTAAGAGATAAATTAAGCGTAAATTGAAATTTAGGATGACAGTTAAGAAAAGAAAATCTACTGTGATTTGTCCAAGCACACAACTTCCCCTACATGATTTTACTGTGAACTCATGAGGAAATATGAGATGTAGGAGGTTCAGATTTGCATGCACGGGGTGTGTGTGGTCTCTACATGTGTTTCTGTGTACATGTGGTATTCTGGAGTCTCACTGCTCACCTGCCTGCAGCGTTGCTTCCAGCCTACACTGCAATGAGGTTTTCTCTTCCATACCCAGCAGCTCATCTCAGTGGACCAAACCCAGATTCACACAATTCTATTAGACTCCATCCAAACTTCTGTCTGCATTTTTTAAAATAATTTGCTTACAGAAGTAAACTGAAAGATTTCCTTGCCGTGGATTACCAGAAATATTACCAGATATTTCACTGTGAAAACCAATATCTGTGTTATCATATGCATTAATAACATCAGTCTACTTTAAAGCTAGCCACTGGTGTCTTCATTCTTTAGGATTTTTAAAAAGAGCTTGATTTTAGTGAACTTTTAGAAAGGTATTGACTCTGGCTAGAATCAACATCTTTGACATGAAAAAAAGTCACATGTGTTAATTTAATATAAACAGCTGAAAAATGAAGCCAACATGTTTGGGCCCAAAACAATGCTGTTCTTCTAATGGCCACTTGAGGTAGGCTTCAAAAGTGAGTAAATGAGAGCCCGACCAATATATAGACTGACACCCATATTGATATTTGGTGATTTAAAAATCCAATATATCGGCAGATATTTCTTTTTTCAGACACATAAAACATAAACAGAGTTCCTTAACATTTGGCATGTGTAATTATTTATGTGTTCTTACTAAGATAATATCACAATGCAGTTTTAAAATAAACTTGTTTTCTTGTCACAGGTCATGTATTACTCATTTACGCTCTTCCCAACTCTGCCTGGATCACCTGGTTGATGTTTTTCTGATGTTCCAAACACTTCAAACATTACATGGTTGAAGGGTGTTCCCCCCCCTCTTCTTTACTCTTTTAATTTTCATTTATCAGCTGTTATAAATGCCGGTCCTGATATATTGGCAAAATAGCTAATAGCTATATTGGTGTATTGGTTGGGCTATAGAGTTAATCCCCATAGGTTAGGTGACTCCACTGCGCCTACATTCATTATATACAGTCTATGGTTCAATTTCACCCAAGAGCCTAATCTTCAAAGTGTCATCATTTGATAAAATGAATAAGTACTAATTAGGTTGAAAACTTAAGCCCTGGTTACAAAAGGTAAGCAAGATCAGGCATTCAGTTGTCACTTTACACAGTCAGCTGTTTCGAATGCTTTCGCCCTTATCTGTTACCAGTCTCATACTTATTCTTAGTCTCCACCTACAAGAAGGCACCTCATTCAGTGACTCAACAATGACTCATATTTTGTAATTTTGCCTCTGCACACCACCATAGTGGATTTTAAATCAATCAAGATGTGATTGAAGTGCTGACGCTTTAATTCAAGGGGTTTTACAAAACATTTCCATTAACTGTTAAGGAATTACAGCCATTTCTATACATAGTCCCCCATTTTCAGAGGATCAAAAGTAACTGGACAAACCAACATGATTTAAAATTTACAAGGACTGTTTTTAATACCCATGGGCATCGCCAAATGTTGTGTTTCCTTCCCTGAGATGCTCTGCCAGCCCTTTTCCTGCAGCCACTTTCAGTAGCTTCTTGTTTCTGAGTCTCTCTGCCTTAAATTTTGTCTTCAGTAACTGATAGTTACAGTTAATTTTGACCCTGTGAACATAGGGTATTATGTATAAAAACAGTTGTAATTCCTAAACAGTTAATGCTTCTTTAGAGCAGACTACACACGCATTTCATTTCTGTTTTATTTCATTTTTAAATTTATGTAGGTATTGTATGTAGTATACAGGTATACTTGAAAGCTTGATTAACAACAAATCATCACTTGAGAAGCTAAAATAAGAGTTAAAAAAATTGGAATGTAAATTGTATGTACATCTGCAGCTGGAACAGCTCATTTCCTCTTTACCTTATCCTACATCTATAATTTCAGATTTTATCACAAAGAATATCGCACTGTAAGTAATGTGCTATCAGCTAAATTTCACATGCTGCACAGGCAAATATATTCACACCTACTTATTTCTGTTTATATATTTGTAAGCTCCAGGAATTGCATCATCTACACAACTTTTTTTTTTTTTTTAATGCAACTATTGCTACATCCCCATTGACAAAAAGAACAAAGTAAAAGTCTCCTCAACAGAGAGGATGAAATGAATGCTTAGGAAACAGAAAAAAATGGTAATGCAGTAATAACACTTATTTTCTTTGGTGTAGGAGCTAAAAATCTTAAAAATGTTGAGACAGAGTAATCAGAAATACTATACATGTCCTGTCTACATTCTACAGATTAGTAGAAAATGGTGTCAATGATTAGAGGTGTCTTCAGTTTTCTTCTGTCAGACCTCTTAGCCAGGGAAGTGTGGGGTGGACTTCTCACTGTCACAGTTGATACAGAGATGCTGCATGGCTGAAAAACAGGAGATGATGTTACTATTGACTTACACTTAAATACTTGCATCTCATCTCATCACATCATAAAGGAAATCAATCAAAAGTAAATCAACATGATACATAAAATTCACTTTTATGAACATGAGTTTTCATCGGATTTACATTATGAAAAGACCTATTCAGCCTATGAAAACAGTTCTTATAGAGCTTTTTCACAACTAATAAAGTACCACTGATGGTGTTAGGACAGCCCATACTGTTTCAAACCAAACAAAAGTGCCTAACCCTAACCAAGTAGTTTGTGGTGCCTAGACCTAAAAACGTAAAAAAAATAAAAAATAATAAATTTACACATCTGTCTTATGAGACAGATTCAGCAGACTCTCACATATTGTTTAACATGCAAGAAGATTTATTTATTTATAACTTTTCGGAGGGAAGCCAAAACTAAATAAAGGTGTGGAAACAAACGGAACAAAGTCCCAAAGGAGACACACGAAACACAGTTTCCTGGCTTGTGATGTACTCCACTGCAACCCCTCCCCCTCGAACCTCTAAATGCAGACTTTGTTGCTCTTTAACACAAAACTCTTGGTGTCTAATATTACCGCAGACGGTGTGTCAGTGCTCCAACACCATATCTTGCATATCTCTGCGTGGCAGTGATATCTAAAAGAACTTCAGTATAAGAACACCTTGCTTAAAGGGACCTATTATGCTTTTCTTTATTTTCTATAATACATATGCTGTTACAGTGTTGGATGCTCACATTCAACAGTTCCAGAGTTTGAAATAATGACGTCAGTGCATGTACAAGTAGTCACTGTATTTCCACCTACCACGACTCTAATACTAATGTTATAAAAATTAAATGTTCCAGTAATGGTGAAAGAAAAGAAAACCACTACTAAGATTGTCTCTGTAGTCATTATGACCCATCGCACCAAATGTATACTTCCCACTGGTTTGTACAATTAATATTTCAACTCTATATTGATAATTGTTATTATTCAGGCATTTGACTTCACAGGTCAAATTATACCTATACCAGAATATTATAGTTGTTGCTATGTCACAGCCTGCATATTGGAGACAATGTATATATCCATCACAAGTTTCTCGTCTTTTACAAGTCTACTATAAAATTGATGAGTGGTCCCATTGACTCATAATAACATAATTATTGTGAGATTTTCTTGAGCACTTACCATTTTTTGTATCATGTGTGCTGTTATGGTCCATGTGAATGTTTTGGTTTCATCATGCTGATATAAATGTTTTCATCTTTGTTGCTTTCAGCTGTAACAGGCCTATATCCCTGTCGTGAAGAGGCAATAAGTTTTGCTATTTGTCTAGCCATGGGCGTTTTTTCCGGAACAGGTGGTGGTATTTTGCGAGCAGTCACCCTACAGTCTTCTTCATTCCCCTCACTGAACACATCGTCAGACTCATCTGAAAGAGTAAGTGGGTGGAGATGCACAGCACAGAGTTCTTCAAGTGTCACCACGGTCAGAGGGGTCCTCAGAGATTGGAGGAAGGCCGTTGAGTCGGAGTGGCGTCGTGAAGGTTTGGGTTTAAGGGCAGGCTTGGTTTTGGGTGAAGGCTCTGGTTTTGGAGTGTTAGTATCAGGGATTACAGGGAGGGGAATCTGCAGGGAGAGCCTGTCACCGCGAGCTCGGGACTTGAGGGAGCTGGACTTGGGATGCAACTTCCAGCCTAGAGGGTCGTGGCCGGTGATGACTGATGTCTTAACAGGAGGAGGAGAGGAGCAGGATGAGGTGGTGGAGGAAGATGAGGAGTGACTTGGTGAGGTTGAGATCCCCATGGGGGGGCAGGAGTAGCGTTTGACTGGATCATGGGATGCTGCAGGGGGTTGCGGGAGCAATTCACTACGCTCAGGAGGCTGTGGTTGCTTCTTGTTCTTGTTCACGATGATGACAGGGGAGGTTCCACATCTGCAGTAGTGGACTGACCACCATCGCTTATGAAAGTTGGGGGTCACGTTAGAGGTGGAGACTGTTGACAAAGGACGCTCTCTGCTGGGCTCCTGGCTGTATGTTTGCCTTTCTTTGAAGTCTCTGTTTTTCTTTCTGAGGATCACCTGATTCCCATTGGCCTCTTTTTTACTCATCTGGCCCCAATCAGCATCACTACCATTAGCAAGTGCTGGGGTAGCAGTGCCATCAAAAGCAGTGGAGCATTTCATGTTTTTCATCTTGCTGGGGTGGGACATTAGTGTGTGGATAACCCTGTAAAGAAAAAAAAACACAGAGAGAGAGAGGGAGGGGCCATTCAGGATCTTTCAAGTTTAAAAAGAGGAAGAGTAGACGCCCGTCTTGACTTCTCCAATTCATGTTTCACAACCAGTGCCTTTTCACAATAGAGATTCTAGCTGCTATGTCAACACTCATATGTCATGTGAATCTTTCTGATGACGGTTTATTGCTGAAATGCATCTGTTATTTTGCTCTTTAATAAATATAATGAAGCACATTCATAAGAGAGTACCGTTACGTTCTCTCTCTTTCATGTGTGAATCTTTGTAATGGAAATCCCCTTGTTTTAATTTATGACATTTTTTGCTTTTTAATTGTGCATAAACTCAAATGACTTAGTAATGTTCCTTAAACTGACATTAAACCCAAATCTTATTACTTGAGTTTAACTGTTTTTTTAGCCTCTGCTCGGAAAAAAAACTAATACTTTCCACATCAGTGTATCGGTAAATTACTAAACATCATATTCACTGATAAAAGTTGATTGCTTAAAATAATAATTGAAGTTAAATTAATATACTCCAGATCTTGGAAATGAATGACAATGGCATGTTTACAATGTTCTTACAGCTTCTATACGAAAGATACAATGCAAAATATGAAATGTAAGACCTTGTTTACCTCCAGTGCTGCACAGATCACTGTTCTCTTTCAGTCTGACTTAATCGCTTTCACTCATCTGTCTTAATAAAGCTCTCTGTGGGTGTTTCCCTTCTAAATCTGACCACAGCTTCCCCAAATGAACGCCCAGAAACACACATTTCATACACAAGTCCTCATTTCACACATGATCACACATGTACACCTAAGCACACACTCTAGTCAGGCTTGATGAGCTGCTGTTTTCGTAATAGCATGGAGTAAGAGCAACATACACGAGCTACCAGACTTTGCTGCTACCAGTTGAAGCGCATGTTCTAGAATATCATACAGTATGAATGTATGTGTGTGTGTGTTTGTTTGTGTGTGTGTCTCCGTCCTATACAGTGCTGGTATGTCTGAGAGAGTACAATTCAGTTGACAAGTTGAGGTGAGAAAACTACCAAACAAAACATCAGGATTATAGTTGTTGGCATTCTAACACAAAACTAAAATGGTTAACAAGTGATTAGCTAGGTTATGGATATATAAAAAAAAAATTTTTAAATAAGTGAAGGCAACAAGGTGCAGGTGAGGCCAGAGGAGGTGGAGGAAGAGATCTCTCCTGTTGCTGTAGCAGTACAAAAGTCAGCTTAGGGTGGTGAAGATGGCTCTGTGATTGGTTTGCTGATGTTTTTGTTTGCAAATGCTTTTATTACAACAAAGCAAGGATTTCCAAAGAACACCGTATGATTACAGTTGTGTAAATAATAATAATTCATAATAAAAATAATTCAGGGCACACTTGGTAAGCTCCCATGGCACATTTCATCACTTATAGATAGGAATACCCCAACTGGTCGCGGCAGATGGCTGCCCTTCCCTGAGCATGGTTCTGCCGGAGGTTCCTTCCTGTTAAAAGGGAGTTTTTCCTTCCCACTGTCGCCAAGTGCTTGCTCATAGGTCATCTGATTGTTGGGGTTTTCGCTATATTATTTTAGGGTCTTTACCTTACAATATAAAGCACCTTGAGGCGACTGTTGTTGTGATTTGACACTACATAAATAAAATTGAATTGAATTGAATTGAATTGAATGGAATTGAATTGAATAGTACATCACTGATTTTCAGATGTGTTCGAATAAGTTGATATTGACAAAAAATGTGCTTAGCATCTTATCGCTACCCCAAAAAAATGACAGATTTCGCCTCCTTTTTATGAGCATGACAGTAGAGAGGAGAAGAGTTGAGAATAGAGGAGATTAGGAGTGTGACACATAGATGAGACACTAAAAGAGCTGCAGTGGAGGTGAAGAAGAAGAGTGCATCAGATTGACAGATTTGTCACAGTTAAAAATCCTTGTCACATAATAGAAACAGCAGCTCTGAGATCAGATTTGATGAGTGTTCAGAATTGAGCACAGGAATTGCAACATACCATCTACCAGGATTACATCAGCAAAGTCAACGCCCTGAGTTTAGAAAATAAACAGCTGAAAATAACATAATAAAGTCATATCAGAACTCAGACTATACTAATTTTGTTTATTTTTAATTAATTAATTAATTTTTTTACTGAGCTAAGTCCCTAATTCTACAAGATTCAAGTGTGGGGGTGTCATTCCAGGTACAAGGCTGGGAGGGAGCCATCACAGTAAACAGTAAATAATAAACTAGACTACATCACTAGTTTATACAGAACAGAAATAAAAAAGGAAAGGTGGGAGCTTTACTATTAAAACTACTATTTTAAAAAAAAGTTGTTGGTTGTAATTAGCAGCCAAGTCTCATGGCAAAGCATTAAGTGTCATGAAAATTGCAGTCTACTTTTTTTCTGTGTATGGACACAAATTTTCAGTTTTTTTTTCATTATAGTTATGAAGCTAAAATATCTCAATACGAGGTATTTCAGTTGGACCGTGTGTGCTTTGGGGTTTTGAAACAAGTAGCAATAGCTGTATTTTCTTTAACCCAAACCATAATCTTTTACTTAGCCCAGGTAGGTATTCAATTCAATTCAATTTTATTTATATAGCGCCAAATCACAACAAAAGTCGCCTCAAGGCGCTTTATATTGTAGGGTAGAGACCCTACAATAATACAGAGAAACCCCAACAATCAAACGACCCCCTATGAGCAAGCACTTGGCAACAGTGGGAAGGAAAAACTCCCTTTTAACAGGAAGAAACCTCCGGCGGAACCAGGCTCAGGGAGGGGCAGCCATCCGCCGCGACCGGTTGGGGGTGAAGGGAGAAGGACTTAGGAGAATTAAGAATTTTATATGTTTACAGTGTATCTGTAAGACGGAGAAATGTGTACGTAAAGTGGAGCTGGTCTTTTCCCAGTACAGAAGTGTAACTACAGGGTGGGCCATTTATATGGATACACCGTAATAACATGGGAATGGTTGGTGATATTAAAGTCCTGTTTGTGGCACATTAGTATATGTGAGGGGGCA